>PVKS010030910.1:0-23923 GCA_004027875.1 Aplodontia rufa
AAGACCGAGCTGTGACAGGCACCAAGCATTAGTAATGCTTGGAAGATGCTTCCACCATCAGCAGCAGGAAGCTGTGCCTTCACCTCCTACCCAGCAGCTCTGAGATGTCCAAGCTGAACCAGGGGTGGGTGCAGCGGCCTCAGAACCCCAGTGGCATCACCAGCGCTGCCCCGCAGCCCGGAGAGCAGATTTCCAAGGCGACTCTTCCTGCAGGCAGCACGTGGACTTGAGCGCTACTGACTCCTCTCCCCGCGGAAGGGTTTGCAGCCACGCGTGGAGCTTGCCTTTGCTCAGACATGACCATGAGAGGCCACGTGTGGCTCACCTGAGGGCGCAGGTGGCCTTCGGGTCTTCTGATGTTCCTGTGATTTCTTTCGTGTGTTTTTAGAAGACAGCAGCTGGGAGTGGGCCGCAGTGACAGGAGGGGGTCGCATGTCAGGAAGTGGGGCCTGGCATTCTTTTTCTTCCTAGGCATTTTACCTAAAAGCAGTTATTGTACCAGTGCGCTGGGGAAACTGTTGGCCCTGCCTGCTGAAAAAAGTTAGTATTTGGTAACAAGTTTCAAGTCCCTGTGGCTCTGGCGTCTGAATACCTGGAGGCTGTTTGCATTCCGTCTCCACCAGCTGACCCTTGCAGTTCTGCTGTCCCCGAGCACTGACATCTCCCGCTTCTGCTCGGTGGCAGTGCTGGCCTCCCCACAAGTCTCTGAACAGTCTCGCAGTTCAAGTCTTGAGAAACCTCTGTGCTGAGCCTAGGGGGGCTGTTGGAACCCGCACATTCGGGGTGCAGCTGTTCATAAGCAGCTGGTGAGCTGGAGGTTTGTGTTCCTTGGTTTCCCTGTGGCTGCTGGGAGTGTGAGTGATGCTCAGTAAAGTTCAGTTCCTGGTTGGGTCTGTCACCCTCTGCTGTCACTGAGGTGGTCATTGATGCCCATTGATCAGGGATGGGAGAGTTTCTCTTGATCTCTGAGATCACTAGCGTGTGATGTGTCCACCCTGACGTTGAGAGCTTGGGGTGAAAGTGACACCCTGCTTGGGTTTGTTTGGGTATCAGTGATTGAGAATATAGAAGTGTGCACTGTGACATTTAACACGTCATCTGCACATGTATAACATGTACATATGCCTTAGGACATGGGTGACCGTGTGTGTGCCCATGGGTTTGGGAATGTGACTGCTGTCCACCCGGGCTGGAGGCCACAGTGTGCCTGCCTCCTGCAGGTGGGCACAGCCTTCTCCCACCTTCACCCTAAGTCCCCCGACGCAGGTACAGTCAGTTTCCCAGGCTCTGTACTTGGCAGAGGGCAGTGGGAAGCTGATTGGTTCCCAGAAGGTTTAGCAAAGCAAATTGCCCTGTTCCCAAGAGGGTTTTCCACCCAGGGGTCTTGGTGGCCCAATGACCCGCTGCTCAGCTGGGCTAGACTCTGAGGGAGCAGCCGTGCACTCTCCTCACCTTGCCTCACCCGTAGGACAGTCCTGCAGGGCCACAGGCTGTGTTGCCAAGTACAGGGGACCAAGCTTTTAAAGCAGCTCAGCCTCTTTATACCTGTGAGGTCCTCAGCAAGCTGACTCCCCTGTGACCCTAGCTGCCGTATTCGTAAACAGGCTTCGGAATTCCTGCACTGGTACAGGGCTCAGCACACAGTAGGTGCTCAGGAAGAGGCTGTTGGGTGACGGTGGTGTCTGCAAGTGGAGACAGCCGTAAGCTCAGTCTCGTCCCTTCCTGGGCCACGGCCCACTAGACTGGGACATCCTGACTCGCACAGACTTGTGATAGAGTCCCATATGGTTCAGGTGCTAGGGCAACCAGGTTCAGTCCAAGCCCTGCCAGGTGACCCAGGAGGCCACGTTTTCATTAGGGAGCCGGGTTTTAGGGCAGGTAGCAGCTTCTACCTGAAGGAGTTGCAGCTGAGGTCGGTAGAGAGGTGGCACGACAGCTTGGTGGTGTGGACATGCTTCAGGGTCCTGTTCAGAGACAGGATTTCTGTCTTCTATCACAGCCAAACACTTCAGCAATCTAAAAGTTCTTCCTGAGCCTGGCTTGAGACTGGGTGCTTCAGCAATCACTGCCTTTACATCGCTCGGGTGGCTACACATTTAAAGGAGTAATAGGGGTCTGGAGTAACCTTCCAGAAGGTGGCAAAAAGAGAAGGGGTCTACTGAAGCCTGGGAGCCCTGCACGAGTTTGGGACCTGTCCCCACCCCATCCTGCCGATCCTGGCTGGGCTGCGACTGGTCATGGCACCCGTGCCCTTCCTAACAACGATTTGCTTGGTAATAATTCTGTAAACCTATGAATCAACTTTGCGCAAACACCCTGAGTAATTTCTTTGTTCTTTTCTTTCTACTTTGTAATTGGTGTCTGTAAAAGCCAAAGGTTTGGGCTTGCGGAAGGTGTGATTCATTTATTGGTGTCTGCCGCCTCGCTATCCTGCAGTCGTTTCAGAATGCCGTTGCGGTGAGCCAGGGGTGATTCATTAGAGGCTGAGCTGAGCAGCCGATGGGGTCATGGCCATAGGAGGAAGCTGTTTTTTTAATCTATGATTTGGGAGATGGTGGAGGAGGGAGTGTCAATTACAGTGGTGAAAATAACAGATTAGATAGCACAGCCCCTCCCCCCCTTTTAGATGCCACACCATGTGCTGCTGTTGATCAAACACAGGTCCAGCGAAGGCACCCCTACCTCAGGTTTGGCTGCCCAGGTGCGTGGGTCGAGGTCTGGGCAGGCTGCACGCAGGGCTAGCCCTGGGACCTGGAGGGGAGTTTAAGGCTAGTCATAAGTGCCCAGAACGTTGCCTTCAAGCGTGTGCACTGGATCCACCATGGACTGGTTGTGTAGGCTTAGCTGTAAGGAGGCCACCCCCACCTCCAGTCTCACTAACGGTGACGCTTATTAGATGTTTGCGGTTGTTAGGTCTCTGCACAGTTCTGTAAGGTGCATGAACGTACTTGGCGATGCTACTGAACTCCCTTAATTTTATGAGTTGCTTTGGGCCCCAAATAAAATTGTCACTGTCCCCCATCTAGTGGGTAATTAGCCTTGCTTACTGCACGGCCCAGAGTTATAATCATAAGTCCAGCTTGCAGCTGTGCGTGTAAATCTGACCCTGCCTGCTAGTGCATCCACGGTTGCTGTGTTCAGTTGAGGCTATTTCTTCCCATGGGGCTTCTTTCCTGCTGTGCCTCTGCAGCTTGAGCCCCATCAGCACGACTTCTCTGTCCCCGACTTTGCACACTGAATGAGAACCTGGCTTGGGTGCTTTTAACTCTCTAGCTCCTAGACCAAGGCCAAGCGCGGAGCACGTCCATCCAGTTACTGGTTGTGAGAAAGTTCCCTGGAAGAGAAATTTGCTGGTAACCCTGTTGTTGGAGGAGGACCCAGCTGGAATTTACCGAGCAGCTTTGAGACTTCCAAAGGACAGATCAGGGGTGTTGAGTGCCTGGGGTTCGAGCCAGCTCTGTGCTTGCTGCCTGTGGCAGACATCACTAATAGATTGCAACATCCATCGCGGCAGGGCTCGGGTCTCCACGGGGGTGGTGCTGTGGGGCTGTTCTGTGGCTGTTGGCCATCCAGAATGTCGATGAGCCTCACAGGAGAACTAGAAGTTGTCTGCACAGAGACACAGCTGGGAGAACAATGGAGGCTCAGAGATGCTGGAAGGAGGACGGACTGCCCCTGCGTGTAGACTGCAGGACCTCTCCTCAGCTGCTCCTCCCGTGGGCTCCTGAGCAAGCCAGGGCAGTCCTGGCGATCCCAAAGATCCCCCCACCTGTCAGTGACCAGCCCTGCTCCAGCTCTCAGGCTGGGTCCCCTCCAAGCCTGCATCAGAGAACTCCCAGCCCTGGAGGGACAGCAAGGATCTCACCAGGCCACCGTTAGATTTCCATGATCTTTTAGTTCCCCGAACCTTCACTTGTCCCTCTTTACAACTGGGGTCACAGACGCCTCTTGTGTGCCTCATTCTGCAGAGGTCTTGATTCTTCCCTAAGCAGTCCCTTCCACTCTAGTGAGAGTGAGTCTGGGCTCTCCCCAGAACAGACTCGGGTGAGTGGAGGTGGGTTAAGGAATCTGGGGGGCTGTCAGGATTTGGAGAACAAACCCCGTGCCCTGCGGCCTCATGTACTTGAAGGTTTTTTGGTTGCTCGCCACTGGGACAGTGCTCTTCAAACCCATGCTCACAGGCGCTTGGCACACGGCCTCTAATCCTCAGGGCAGCCCCCTCCGCACAGGAGGAGGAGGAGCCAGGTCACTTGCCAGAGATCACTCAGCATGGAGCAGCAGAGCTTTTGAACTTGGACTGCGGGACTCCAAGCCTGTGCTTTGCCTGTCCAGGCGGGGATGACCCCACCTTCCCCTGGGCCTCAGAACCACCTGTCACTGGGTTTAATGGAGGCTGCACTTGGCCTCTCCACCTCTCTGCCCTTGTGGACTTTTCCAGCTGGGCTGGTGTTTTGTTCAGCTGGCTGGGGCATCTGCCCCTCCTCTTGCTTCCCTTCTTGGAAGTGTCACCAGGTCACCAGCCCGAGGCTCAGAGCAGGAGGGAGTAGGGATCATCCAATGTCAGGCTGCAGCTGAAGGGAGAAAGGGTCATTGTGACCCACCCAGTGCTGGGCACTAGGTGGACAGAGGATCACAGAGAAGCAGGGCAGGGTGTCACAAGCCCCAGTTCAAAAGGGTCCCTTCTTGTCCCTGAAACCCCATATTAAGCCTGGGCCCACCTCTCTCCCCATTACTTCTCTCTCTCCTCTTAATTTCCTTCTAAGATGGGCCTCACTGATCCCCAGGGAACCCCTAAGAAGACACCACGAAGGCTAAGGAGGAGGTCCGTTCCTCCCCGGCTGTGGCATGTTTACCGAGGAGTTAACAGGCTGCAAGGTTCCAGGAGGGAGGCCCCCGTCTCCCCAGCACCCCTTCCCACCCAGCACCTGCCCCCAGAGGAGCTGCACCGTGAGCCTTGCATCGTGGGCCGTGCGTGGGAAGGACTGCACCCTGCACCCTCACTCCTGTGCACCCTCGCTCGGCCTCTTGGCGGTGACGCCCTTCCGTGCTGCCTGCATCAGCAGTGGCTGCTGTGGTGCAGAGGGCTGCATTGTGACCATTTTAAACAGGACAGAGGGCTGCAAGGAGGCCAAGCTGGGGGGATTCCAGGTACCTCTGAGGAAAAACACTTTGTAACTGAATCTGAGCCCCACAAGCAGCTGCCCCAGACTGGGCACACATCCCAGCCCCAGCCACCGGCTCAGAGGTGGCAGAGCCTCGAAGTCGTAGCAGGCTCTAGCACTGCTGGGGCTGCGTGGCCCGACTGCTGCTGCTGCCGGCCTGGAGCCACGGCCCACCTCACCTGGGCCACATTCCTTTGCAGGGAACGAGGATGTGGGTGACCCCAGACAGGTATGAATCATGTCTTGGGAGGTGTTACTCAGAGGCGGCAAGCGCCGAGGCTCTCTTCTTCCCAGACAGCTTGGACCACAGAGGGAGCCTTGCTCTGGGGGTTGGGGCCTGGTGCTGAAGTGTCATTGTGACCCACAAGGCGCTGGGCACTAGTGTGGAGTGTGCATGGAGCTGCCATGCTGGAGTCCACCCCTTGACTGCAGCAGTTCTCCAAAAAGAAAAGACCATGGCAGGTGGCCTCAGTTTAGGTGCCAGTTCAGAGTCACGGCTTCAGCTTGGTGGCTCCCAGGCCTTCATTCTTCCTCCAGGAAGTGGGTGTGTCACGAGTAGCCCTCCTTTCTAGGGCCATGCAAGGACATAGTGCAGTTCTGAGCGTCCACTGCGTGCCGCACGTAGTGCTGCCTACGGGATCCACAAAGCCATTTTACAGGTGGGGAGGCTGAGGCTCCAGGGACAGAAGGACGCATGGCTGGTAGTGGCCCAGGCGGGTGCAGAACCTGTCGAACCCCCTACAGATGTCTGCAAGCCACAGCCAACTAGTCACCCGTGAGAAAATTGTAGATGGCACGTGGACGAGCATTTTGCAGTTATGTACTTAGGTTAATGTATGTTAAATATATGCTAGGAAAACGCAGCAAGCAGCGACTGATTGCTTGAGTAGTGTTGAGCCCAGGAAATCGATCAAGTATGGTTTTCAGTTGAAGAGAAAGACTGAGGGATTTCAGTTCCTTTCATGGCATATTCAGAGATGGCTAAAGTCAGGAAGGCTGGGAGTGACATTTGGGAACTGTGTCCCAGGACCCTCCTTAAAGACCCAGGGCTTCTCCATCAGAATGGAAGCTCTTGGCCCTTTGGCCTTCTAGGGTCACCCACCCTTCTGAAGGTCCGGGTCAACTGGGTTCTAATGAGGCCAAGGTCACTGGGTCACATCCTGGGGGAATGAGACAGTGGGGTGGGGCTCTGTAGCCAGGGCAGGGAGGCCCTGGGAGATGAAGGTCCTGAGGACCTCCCATCCTCCCCTGCAGAGGGGCAGCTCAGAGAAGCTTCTGGCAGGTGCTAGAGCACTGCCCTCATCTCAGGATCTCTCCAAAATGGAGCAGCCAGCAGGTCACTGAGTGCTTCCCCAGAGCTCTGCCACCCCCTTGGCCTTCACAGTGCCACCACAAGGGGCTGCAGCCCCAGGGCACAGCTGCACAGCTTCCTGGTCTGTTTTTTAACCGACACCCCCATTTTCAATTTTCGTAGTAGGAAAAGCATCTTGATTTAATTGCTCTAGGGCCCAAAATGCTGAGTGTTTCGCAGGACACACTGTGGCTTACCCAGGTGCCAGGGTACCTTTGCAGCTCCCGGGAAAGTGGGGCAGGGTGGAAGGAAGCGGTGGTCGCAGCTAAGGGCCCTGGGCTGTGGTGGCTGGGTGGCTGCCCCTCCTCTGCCTGCACCTCCCTCCCTCCTGCCTTCCTGCTGGCAGACGCCTGGCACGAGAGGGGCCATCTCTGCTTTGGGGAACCATCCTCAGCCTCATCTTGGGCCCTGGGCCTGGGTCTGTCCTGTGAACTGAGCAAGGGCAGGGAGGCAACACCCCCAGGCCTCGGGCCAGCTGTGTGGGGCAGGGCAGGGCGCAGAAGCTGTCTCCTGCCCCTTTGCTCATCCTGCACCGGCCTCTGACCTGACTACCTGTCTAGGAATTTTTATTGCAGCCCACAGGGGCATTGCGGGGTGGCTGGAATGCAGAAGCTCCCGGCCCTGGGAAGCATGGGTTAGGCGGGCTTCAGACAGACAGTGCTGAACCTGGGCAGGAGCAGAGGCTGTGGCCTCCCGTTGTTCACATGCTGGGCCCGCTGCTTGGGGACCGGTCAGGTTTTGTGGTGCTTCTTTGTGCTTCCTCTCCTGGGTTTATTCCGATTTGATTTTGGTTTGGCTGCCGCCTGATCGAGGGCAGGACTGACTCAAATGGCCCTTCTACATGGGGTGTCCTTACAACAGCTGGGCCTGTGCAGCCCTCCGGGGCTGTGAGCTGGCCAGCTCTGTCCTGCAGCATGTGTCACTGTGCAGATGTGGTGACTGCTGAGACTTGGTTGGCTGGGGCAGAGCCCCTGCCCTCTGGCTCCAGCACCTCACCAAGCATGGGCTCTGTGCTCAGCCGAGGGACAGTTCTGGTCCTTCCTGGGTCTCGTCAGTATTGCTGGTCAGCCCCCGTCGGGGATAGCTGGTGGCCTGGGCGTGTGCGGTAAGGCTTCAGTAAGGCCTGTCAGGGCTCCCTGGTTCTCCCCATTGTGGAGTGTTGAGGCAAGGGGGCGCCTGAGGAACCCAGGCTTGGCAAGTGTGGCTCCTGCCCACCGGCATGGGAAGACGGCTCTGCTGTTCCCTGACAGGCAGCAACGGCCTTTGAAATTCCCGAGGACCCACGGTGGCCATGCTCAGCCCCTGCTGGCCACAGGCCTGGAGCAGGTTAGGGCCTTGTGGGAAGGCCAGGCCTAGGGGTGCCAAGGACCAGTGAGCTTGGGGACCTCCACCCTTAGATGCCCCATGGCTTCCTACTTCCTCTGCCTCTTGACAGCTCTGTTGTTCATCCCTGCCCCACCATGATTCAACCCGCAAACCAGCTCTGACCTGAACTGGCGGCACCCTGGAGGCAGCCAGTGCACAGGGAGAGAGTGCGAGCCAAGGATCAGCCCTAGGAAGGAGGAGGCAGTGGACTGGTGTGCCAGCCTGATGCCCTGGGCCCATGCTCTATCACTTAGGGGAGCCTCTGGGCAGCTTCCCTTCTCTGAGCATCTGTTTTCTCATGCGTGAAGTGGGGTTTGTAGCGATCATCCAGTGCAGTACAGTATGAGAATAAAGTGAGCTGGTACGGGGAAGTGCTTAGCCCAGTTGCTGGGCATATTTGTGACTTGAGGAACCTGCCTGTTCTGATACTGAGATGACCTGTACTGAAGGAGAGATGGCTACATGAGCCCCAGCACCTACCTGTGAAAAGGGAGAGGAGAGGGCGTGGAAGCCCCGGCTCCAGCAGGAAAAGTTGGGAGGCTTCTGGTGGAGGAGATGCTAGAATGGGCCCTGGGGCATGAATAGGAGTTCTGTCCCAGGAAGAGAGAGATTGCTCCCTTGAGACTGCAGGCGTCAGCCCCTCCCAGTCTTGTCCAAGGTTCATGTCTCCCCTTTCTGCAGGGAAGCACATAGTAGGGGTGGCATCAGGCTGCGGTGTCCCAGGTGGGTCTCAGCCTGTGAATGGACATTTCCGTTGTGTTGGGTATTAAGTCATCCAGAGAGGATTTAAAGTGTGTGGCAGGCTGCGTGTATACTGAGGCATGCACTTCCAGTGACCCCTTAGAACCCAGCAGCCTCAGGTGCAGGAGTTGCTGGTGAGCTCTGCTTTGTTTCTCTGTTCCAATGTGTGGCTCTTGGATTGGAAACAGTGATGCATGCTCCTTCCTTAACCAAAAATTCAAAGAATTTGATAAACGTAAGAGTCAGAGTGCCTGGAGTCCTGTCCCTCAGGGCTTGGCTTACTCTACAGATGTGTTCGAGATGGATCTGCCTTGGGGGCTGGTGATTGGCTGGCAGCGAGGTGGAGCGGTAACCCAGGGCTGCTGCGAGAGGCATGGAAAGGTCCCCACCAGGTGATCAGTGCCCTGTCTCTGTGACCAGCACTCTGGCAGCTCACCCAGAGTGGGGCGGGGGTCTAGTATGGACGCCCCCGGTTACCAAGCCCATGTGGGCAGCCACCCTGCACCCTTGGCCTCCTGATCTCCAGTGGGGTGTTGCCAGCAGCCCTAGCAGAGCTGAGTTGTGGAGTTATTTTTGTGTGTAGAGAAGCTGAGCGAAAGCCTGGCCCACAGTGAGTGCCCAGGAGGGTTCAGCTGCTGCCCACTCTGGGACACTTCAGACCAGAGCTCCTGAGCAGACCTTCTTTGAAGATCAGAGGCTTCTGTGGTTCAAAGGAGACTGAAAACCATGCATCTGATCTGAGCTTCTGTTCACAGATGGGGTCCCCAAGCCCCGGAGAGGGTGAACAGGAGCACCAGGGTCACAGAGCTGGCAGGCTACCCAGAAGTCCCCAGGTTCTGCACACCTTTCCTGACCTCAGCTTAAGCCTTCATCTCTGAGAGGTAGAATTCTTCTCCTCCTTCCCCAAGGTGCTGATCTGAGTGGTCCCGGTTCTGGGACTTCTAGGTACTGCAGGAGCCGCACCCAGGAATGGCCGTGGCCTTCCCCTACTTGGACAGGGCCTTCAGCCTGGTGATCTCTGAGCCAGACAGTGGAAGACCCTGGGTCTCCTTGCCACCCTGGCCAGGGCTGCCCATGACACTTCAAACTGATGATGATGACAGGCAGCTGATGTGGGTGGAGGGTTCCCTGGACGCAGACACTGACCTGCAGTCCCTCGAACCAGTTCCTTCAGTGGCAGACAGTGTTCCATCCAGCAGTGGCCCAGGTCCAGTTCCCTGCGCTGGGCTCCAGCTGTGTCTCTGACCCAGAAGGGATGGGGTGGTATGTGGTGACCAGGGTGGTGTGGACCAGAGCCTGGGCCCCTACCCTGCTCTCGGCTACCCGTCTGGCCCTTCTGCATGGGGTGGCCCAGCCCTGTCCCTGTCACACAATCCTGTCTTACATTCACACACGGAGTCTAGGTGCCCTCACCTTCTTTTGTTCCCAAGGGGCAGGCGTTGGGAGAGGGCCCCAGAGAGAGGGACTTGGGCCAAGGTGAAGACGGGAGGTGGGTGGTGGGGGAGTGGAGGCAAAATGGCTTCAAAGGAGGCAGCCAGGCACCAATTCATGACCATCGAAGCCGCTCCTGGACAGAAACCCAGGGCGTTCTCAAGCCCAATCCAGTCGACGCCCACTTGGGCCTATGCACCCAGTGCCGCTTAGCTGACACTGTCTAAATAAAACCCTGCATCCCATGCCAGGAAGTCTGGGGCCTACTGCCAGCAGTAATCAAGGCCCAGAGACAGTGTTCAGCCAGGTCTGAGCCAAAGCAAGCCCTGTGGGGGAGAGGCGGCCAAGCCACACTGCGCTGGCCTCCGCTTGCCCAGGGGCTGCCTCAATGTCAGGGTGCTACAAAAAGGGTAGAGCAGGAGAGCAAGCAGGGTAGTCCCCGAGGAGGAGGCAACCCGGTTGCTAGGGCCGTTGGTGATGGTATGGTCCAGCGTGTGCTCCCCTGGGGCTACTGCTGGCCATAGCGAGACACTCCTATTCTGGACCTGGTTCCCACGAGCCGGGCCTGTGCCTCTTGGAGCCCCAGCCACCTGAACTGGGCTGCAGCCCCTGCTTGGCATAGAGCATGACCACTCGTGTTGCCAGTTGTTCAGCCACCCCTGTGGGCCGTCCCCAGCAGCACCCTGACACCTCAGCCCAGTGGTCCTCAGTCACTGGCACCATCTGGAGACATCTTTGGTTGTCACAGTTGGGGAGCAGAGGGGGTGCTTGGCATGCAGTGGGTTCAGGCTGGGGATGCAGCTCAACATCCCACGGTTCCTAGGCAGCCATCCAAAGTGTCCATTCCCTAAGGACCACTGTGCCTAGTAGAGGAACCCAGATTTAACCCAGTCCAGGCCCCAGGGACCCCTCCCCAACTTGTTAACAGCGTAATTACTCAAATGAGGCTAAAATGGGTGGGAAGAAACATCCAGTACACTTCCCCATGAATTCCAGGCCTGTAGGGCATTTGCAGTGGCCGCTGCATGGTGACCAGGCTGCTAGGCAGAAAGATGGGTGCCCAGAAGTAACAGGTGATGCTGGGAGGCAGGGTATCTGTGGAAGCTGATGGCTGATGCTGTGTCCCCAGGATGGGTCAGGCTTAGTGGGACTCAGCTCTGCCCCTGTCTACTGGACAGTGTAGTCAGTGTCTTGCCCTCTCTGAATGATCTGTCCCCACCAGAAGGCCCCTTGCCACTCTGCCATATGCAGGAGAAACCCAGAGGTTTGGCTGAGGCCAGGAAAAGCATTTGAGCTTTGCAACTTCAGAGCTGACGGGCGACGGGGGAAACAGGGACAGAGCTACGAGGTAGATCACATCCTGCAGGGTCTTAGAGAACTTTGCAGTGACTTGGGGTACTGGGGAGCCCTGCAAGGGTTTAGAGCAGAGGAGGTTTAGCCTTTGCATGGAGAACGGCCTGGAAGTGGATGCCCGGGAGGCGTGCTCAGAGCACAGGAGGAAGGGGAAGGCTCCAGGTTACGGTGAAGGTAGGTTGTGAGCTCATGGTGCTCGGGGCGAGGGGAAGATGGACGGTCTCAGGACCTGATGTGGGGGCAATTTCAGAGGCCATTCCAGACCTGATGGGGAAAGTCCAGACCCAGGGTCAGTTCTGGGTCCCTGGGTGGCCACTCAGTGTGGAGAGAGCCGTTCACACCCCGGGAGTACTCTGGGAGGCCTGCAGGGCTGGGATGATTCCAGGGAAGCAGGCAGGCCGGGAAGACGGGCAGAATGGGGTCTCGAATGGGCACGGATGCCAAGGCTGGACTCCCATGGACATCTGTGCTGGTTCCCAGAATCCAGGTGCTTTGCTTTGTCCCCAAGTACCCTGATCTTGTCCTTTCGGGTTTCTCAGGTCTCTCCTGAATATTTTTTCAGGTCAAAGATCCCTGTGACTATGTTTGGGGAAGAGTTTTATTTGCCTAATGGGTAGAGCCCTCTAAGGGCACAGAGGACAGGAAGTTCCCAGGGCCAGGGCGGGGCTTTTTGAGAAATCTGCAGGGAGGTGTGGTACTGGATTAGTAATGTCTGCCATGGTAACCAGACCAGAGGGTGGCAATAGGTGTTTGTAGGGGAAGATCACAAATGCAGAACACCACTGGTTCTGCCTTTGGGTCACCCTAAGCAGGTCACGACCTCTTTGGCCTTGGGGTCTGTCTGTTAAATGGCAGGACTGAATCATCTGCATCTCCTGCTCACTGTGACATCCAGTCACTGAGAGCCCAGCCCTGCTGGAGGCCAAAGAGGCCCTCTGGAGAAGGAGATCGCTGCACCATGCCCCTTGACAAAAGAGACCATTTCTCCAGCCCTGAACTGGGTCTTGTGTGTTGGCAGATGTCTTCCACACTGCCGTATGTCTGGGGAGCCAGAAGCATTGCCAGCGAGGCAGAGCCCAGGGCTGTTTGCTCTAGGAGGAGCGGACTCACAGCAGCCTGTTAGAAAGGAGTCATCGAGTCCCTAATCCCCGGACTGCAGCCCACCGCCCTCCCCACTCCTGGGGCTGCCGTCTGGACCTTGGAGAGCTTCCCCAGGCTTCAATGCAATCTGCCCCTCCTAGTGGGTACCCCAAGCTGGATGATGGCCTTGTTTATGGAGTCCCCACTGTGTCCTGTTTCCCGAACACCATCCTCCTGTCCTCGTTGTATGAATAAGACAGGTCCTAGTAGGTGTCACCAGCCAGGCACAAAGGGCTTGGGGTTGCTGGGGCCTCACTATGGAAAAAGGCCAGCAGGCTGCTGCACCCGGGGCTGGTCCTCACTGCAGCTCTTCAGGACAGGCAGTTGGTCCCCTCTTTCGCCTTTGGGGGAACCGAGGCTCAGAGAGTTGACTGGCTTTGGACCACCCAGCCTGACAGTGGCGTAGCTGGACCCTGATCTCTGGCTCCTCTGTCTCGACTCTAGAACGTTTGAAAGAGAGGAAGAGGGGAGGGCAGACCAGCTTTGGAGGCAGCTGGCGGAAGTGCATCTCGTGCAAATGGCCCCTGGCCAGCAGCTGGCAGAGTAGGGCAGAGGTTGGAGTGAGGGTGCCTGGCGGACCCTGGGCTTTGCTCCAGAGGCTGGTAATCCACAGGGGAAGAAACCAGAGACCCCAAGTAGGGGTTGCCTGGGCAGCCTGCAGAGGGAGGGGTCAGCACACAGTCTGTGTTGAGGTTCCAGGAGTCCAGTGGGGCCACCCTTGGAGCCATCCCCTCCTAGTACAACTGGGAGCAAGGGCCCCACCTGCAAAGTTAGAGGTGACAACAGATTTGTATTCTTGGCTGTGCTCCCCAGAGGCAGGTGGAGACAAGCTCTCAAACACCCCCTGTACATTTTAACCCTTTTGGCCACAAACCACACCTTGAGGTGAATGATGGCTCAAGAATACTGCCACTCCTGGGTGTTAGAAACATTCTGGCAGTGGCTTCTTGGGGGAAGAGCAAGAGTTCTAAGCGGGTCAGTGTCGCACAGCCCCGTTTTAAGAGCACCCCGGAGGGCAGCCCCAGCAGAGATCGGTTGCTCTCTTTCTCTCGAGCCTGCTGCCCCCTCCCCTCCCCGTCCACCAGCACACCCCAAACCAGACCGATAACTTAGCATTTTCATTTAAGTCCATCTGACACATCGCTTTAGACGGAGAAAGCAGTGCTGCGTCTTTAAATGGCTACTCTGTCGGCGCGCCTCCTCGCTGTAAAAAGTCCTTTGTTATATGTGTCTAGACAGCACGCCAGCGGAATATTTGGTCTGCATGAGGGGAGGGAGACCTGACAAGGTTGGCTTCATTTACTGGCTTATTCCAAGTGGGATTTCAAAATACTTGCTCATAAACTGCCCTCCGCCCAGTCTCCCCGGCCTGCTCGGGGCCCACACTGGCTTTTCTTGTTTTTATAATTTTTTGCCGGTTGGGGCAGTTAGCGGGAGGCTGTAGCCCGGCGAGGAGGAGAGTGGCTGCGGCTGGCAGCTTTTCTTCCAGTTCTAATTGTCCTACTCACAACGTCTAGACGTCCTGCAGATGTACGTTCTCGGGGGAACCGGTTTTCCTTCTGCTCCTGCTAAGTGGAAGCTGCAGACGCCACCCCCTGTGCCACCGGGCCACCTCCTCCTTCCCTAAACTGCTTCAGCAGTTCTGCCCTGCCTTAAATTAAGTCACTTTGCTTCCTGGCAGGGTCTTTGTGTTTATAACACATTTACTTGACTGTGCTAATTTTATACCACCATCAAAAGAGAGAGAGAGAGAGAGAGACTGAGTTTTCAGGTTCTTCCTCCTCGGGGGGCAGGCATGGCTCCCCCCCCACACACACAGCTTCTCCCATTTCTTATCGCTCCTACCTTTTGCTTGTTTGCGGGGGCACACAAATTAATAAACACTCTAGGTCTGCTTTGAAGGGTGAGTGTCAGGATGGGAAATTTCAGTTCACCAGGAAGGTGCATTGATTAGCCTCATTGCCATAGCGACTAGGTCACTGTTGCTGAAAGGGGACAAGGTGTGGGGGCAGAGCATATGCCCCCCAACCCCCGCATTGCCCTGGGACAGGCAGACAGAAAGGGGGCCTGCTTGGCCTCCCTGGACTCTGAGGTGGAGGTCTGGGGGCTCTCACCCTGGCCCCTCTGTTAGGCAGCCGCGAGCCCATGGACTTGGGAACTTGAAAATGACAGTCCAGCTAAGGCCAGGGGCATGCAGGCTGCAGACCCCGTCCTGAAGCAAGGGCGGCAGGCTGGAGCAATGACCTTAGCCTGCCCTGTTTCCTGATAGACCCCTAACTCGCCTCTCTTGAAAACTGTTGTCATTGTCGTTGACCCTGCTGCAAAGCCATAAATTCCCACCCGAGGCAGCCTGCAGTCATTAATCTGCCCTAGGATTTTTACATAGTTGGGGGCAAAAGGCGGGGGCTGGGGTGTGTGGTGGCCAGATGTCTCCTGGGACCCCTGAACTGCATCTCATTTCTGCCACAAGAAGCAAAGCTAGCATATTGGTCTCCTTGGGGGAAGAGGGTTGGACGTGTCGTCTGCAGGAGATGGAGAAGGATGTCCCAGCACCCTGAGCTTCTTGGCCTGATATTTTATTTCTGCTCCTGGTACAGACAGCCCCTGGCAGTAGCAGTCTGCTGGCCTGCGCTCCCGTTGTGCTGACACAGGTTCACTGTGGACTTTGTGTGGCAGCTGGACAGTGGTCCTGAAGGGGGAAGCTCCTTCACTGCCCCTGGCCTGGAAGCCTGTAAATTCCTGGGGAGGGGAGAAGCTGGATGACTGGGTTTGTAGCCTTCGAGTGTCACAGTCATTGAGGTTTCCTTCCTTGCTCCCGTAATTATCTCTGTAAGAAAAGTCCAAACTGAAATATTTTGAGGGAGGCCTAACCCAGCTCCCGCCCCCAGTATGTGAGCGGGCACCCCGGCGCTGACCTGCGCCCTCCACGTGCCTCCCAGGCGAGACGCTGCTTATGGAGAGTGGGCTGCTTAGTGCCGGAGCCTCGGCTGGCAGATGTGTGTGTGCTGTAATTGGGTCTGTCCTGGAGTAATTAAAGGAGTGGGATGATGTTAACCCAGTCTCCAAGCCTGCATGACACGGAGGAACGAGCACCGATGTCCCCTCCAAAACCGGCCCTTCTCAAAGCACACCCTGTGCCTGAGTGTGGGGGGTAATGGTCCTACGTCCCCTGTTCTTGCTGTGTTAAAATGCAGGGGGCATCCCCATCCTCTCCAGTGTGTACAGCCTCGGCTTTCGGGGAGATCTGAGCTTAAGGACGTGCGTGGTGCAGCCCAGGAGACGAGACAGGGACAAGTCCATTTGCAGAGCCCGGATCTGGTGAGGCCTGGGCGTGTTCTCTTTCTTTTCTGTCGAGTTGGAGCAGCCAGAGTTCCGAGACAGTCTTGGTGTGCTGCCTCATTCAGGAGGCGAACTGCTGCTCATTTGTCAGGCAAAACAGATGTGGCGGGGAGACAACATCTATTTTCATAATTCGAAACAAATCTGGCGAGCCGCCTTCCTTTCAGCGGGGCCTGCTCGTGCAGAAAGCCCAGCTCCGCAGCATTTAGCACAAGTATTTATAGCGCGCCAACTGAACTTTCCTTCCTCAGGGAGAGCTGGTTTCTGCTGGCACTGGGGACACAGATTCCCTAGATGGGGAGTGGTCCCTGCTGGACTTCTTTAAAATCACAAAAAGGAGAAGTGTGGGCACCACAGTGGCTCTCTTCACCTTCCAGCTTGTGGGTGCTACTAGAGGGCAGGTGGAGGTGGACCTCGGGGGCACTCGACACTCCAGGAAGATGAGACCCTGTCAGCGGGGGCCTCATGCTGGGGATTGCAAGGCACTGCGCGGTCACACTCCCCCCCCTTACGTACAGGAGTGCCCAGGCTCAGAGGGCAGCTTGCCTGGCTCGGGCCTTCAATCGGAGGTGGAGGTGGACACCTGCCTCTCAGCGCTGTTCAGATCTGCTCAGGGCTTCATTCCTCCCTGGAGCCTTCACCACGCTATCCAGTGTCACCCTGGGTATCTTGAGTGTCGTTAAGGGAGCCAGCCACCCCTGTTCATTTGTCAAGTGCCTGAGCTCCTGCTTTGCGCTACTGAAGGAGCTGGGGATGGTGGCTGATGATGGGACAGCACACCTGTCCTGCTCCCCCAGCAGGGCGGGGAGGAAGTAGTCTCAGAGGCTGGGAATGCTGAGGAGGAAACAGCTGGATAATGGGATGTGCTTTGGGCTGCTGTGCTGGGACAGGTCAAGAAGGCCTCCAGGGGACTGTAATGGAGCAGCAGTGGCAAGGGCCAGGAGAGAGGCAGAGGAGGGAAGAAGCTGAGGAAGGAATCTGTTCAGTTAACTTTCAGTGACCATACCCAGGGCTCAGCTGGCTGTGTCACCTTGAGGAGGGACTGACCAGGTTTCAGTGCCCTCACCTGTGAAATGGACAATGACTAGAAAGTTTCTGGCTCATCTGGGACAGGCATAAATGATAGTTAAGCAAGAAGCCACCATGCGGGGAGACTGGGGATCTGCTGTTTCTTACAACTTCATGGGAATCTACAGGTGTCTCAGAACGTTAGGGGAAGGGTGTGGGAGGGCCCTGTGCTGCTCCCTGCCAGGACTGCCCTGGTGTGAGGCAGCCTCAAGCAATCCTTGCCCCGTGGCAGGGAGGAGGTAGCCCCGGGACTTTCTCCCACGTTCACCTGCAAAGGGCAGCAGGGAAACTGAGTTTCGGGCAGCCTGCACACTGCCCCTTTGCGCTGAGTGCTGGGCTCCTTGGCGTGAGATCCACACCAAGGTCAGGGTCTCCTTGGGACCTCACTCAGGTGACTGGTTTGGGGTCGGTGATGGAGACTGGCTTTCCTCGTTAACTGGACCCAGCACATTGGAGAAGCATAGTCAGGGACAGACACGACCCTGCCTATCATCTGCCCAGCTGCACCTCGGGCAGACATCACTGGCCGATCAAAGCCTTCATCCAGCCCCTTCCCAGCCTGACCAGAGGGCACACTTTGTGTGTGAGGCAAAATCTTTGCCTGTTCCTGGTCACAGCCAGGGGAGATGTGTGCTCTCAGACCCAGGTTTCTGGGAAGTCTGTCGTCGGGACAACCAGCAAGATGCTCTTCATGCAGTTCCCCAGCTCTGCCATTTGAAGGCCACCGTCCCCCTCACACAGGGCCATTTCACATATAAAGATTGAGGGAAGGAACATCTGTCCCTTGGGACCTCCAGGGTGTTGGTTTCAGGACCCCCATTGGATACCAAAATCCGTGGATGCTCAGGTCCCTTCT
This sequence comes from Aplodontia rufa, assembly GCA_004027875.1. NCBI lineage: Eukaryota > Metazoa > Chordata > Mammalia > Rodentia > Aplodontiidae > Aplodontia > Aplodontia rufa. Next base: position 17,807 of record PVKS010030910.1, read on the forward strand.
GTAAAACAGTATATTTGCCAGAACCCCCCGCCCCAAACGCTAACCCCGCTCTAGACGGCTTGCAGTGGCCCGTGACAAGGTGCGCTGCAGGACAGCTGTGTTGTCCCATCATCAGCCACCGTCCCCAGCTCCTTCAGTAGCACAAAGCAGGAGCTCAGGCGCTTGACAAATGAACAGGTATGTGCATGGTCGTCACGCCGTACCGCTTAGGAAGTAATGACCGGAGCATGAAGACTGCCCCTGCTTGGCAAGGGCGCACCTGTATTTGTCCACGGTTTTCTGCCTGTGGTGGTTGACTCGGGAGGTGGTAGCCAGCTGGGGAAGGCCAGCTGTCCTGGGGAAAGACGTGCACATGGCAGGAATGCTCTGCCTCCTCCTTCACGGACTTGAACCCCATAGCTGGTTTTCATCCTCGTCCTCCAGAGAGGGGCCTGTGAAGCTGTGCTTGTATCTCAAAGAGACTGCGGTCCCCACGCCTCTCACCCATGGTACAGTTCTCGGAAGCTTCCGAAGCTCCTCTGGCGCACTGGGCACGGGCACTCTCCAGGTAGCTAGGGTGGCTACAGCTCCGGCCTCTGAAACTCACAGTCTAGCTTTAAAGTAAGCGGGCTCCTCTGCCCAGTTGCCTTCAAGGCCCACGTTGAGAAGAGGGCGGTATCTTTAGGCCCGCGGTGTATAGCTTGGCCCCTGGCTGTCTCCTGCGAGTCAGGCCCAGCGAGGAGCCCTCTCTACCTGGCTGGGGTTGACTGGGTGCACCATGCTTGAGCTGTGAACCGCAGCCCTGGTGAGCCCGAGTTCCTCAGCATCGGTGCTGCTGATGTTCAGAATGGAATGGCCAGGGCCGGGGGGCGGTGCATTGCCAAATGCTGAGCTGTTGCCCCCAACCCACCAGATGCCAGAAGCTCCCCCTCCCCAGGTTCTCTTCCAACGTCCCCTGAGGCTCCGTCCCCCCACTGGCCACCCGTGAGGTGGCCACGTGGGTGCCTCGGGCTCTTCATCTGTTCGACGTAGGTGACGGCAGTGAGGGACTCGAGTGGGTGCGTGGATGGCCCTCACGTAGCCAGGCTGGGCTGTGGTCCCTGGAGCTCTCCACCTGGGTGTGTGACAGGTGAAAGTCATCCTTACCGTCCACTCGTCCATGGTTCCCTGAGGCTGGCCATGCGACTGTCTGTGCCATGTGAGCAGCCTCACACCGATGGGCAAGGCCACAGCCATTGTGCCCGCATTCTGGGGCAAAGGGACTGGAAGACAGCCTTCCGGGCTCTGCCTGAATTGCTCTGCAGCTCAGGGAGGCTCCCTTCCCCTCTCTGGTTTCTTCCTTCCATCTGACCCATTTCAGGGGCTCCACGCCTTCCAGTCCCAAGAAACCCAACATCTAAGAGGCTTGGCTCTTTTCCAGGGATCTCCCTGGATCCTTCCCAACCTGATCATTTCAGGGCTCCCAGAACCACTCAGTTTCAGCATTCTCTTTTATGTCCTGGGCTTCGACATAAGGGTGCTTGAATCAACAGCTCCTCCACTAGACAAGTGGCAGCCTGGGGATGAGGCCAGCCCCCAGCAGGGGTGTAGCCCCTGTTCTTAGCCCCTACACCTGCCACCTGGAGTTGTGGATTTGCTGTGTCACGTATGGATCTCCCCAGCACTGCTGCTGTGAACCGGCCTCAAACTCAAATGTGTGGGCATGGCCACCCCCAGGAAGTCCTACTGCGAGTTTGCCCAGCCCTGAAGCAACCTCCTCCTGGACCTTCTGGAAACATCCGTGTTCTCTCCCCCTGGACTGAGTCAGGTGCCGTCACCTCAGGGCCTTTGCCCTGCCCCTGTGTAAGTGTTCTTCCCCAGCATGTTTGCTGGTGTTAGGGTGCAGTGGTAGTCTGTTGGGGGAACTGCTCCCCTTCACCGGCATTTGTCTGCTCCTAGGAAAAGCTCGTTGCCGTGGGGAAGACAGTAGGAGGCTTTCAGGTTACTCAAAATCTTCTTTCCTCATTTTGAAATTTTAAATGACATGTTTAGAATTTAATCTTCAAACCTGGGAGCCAGACTTGCAAGTTGAGAGATGACAGCCGGGAGATGGTTTCATTTGGCTGGCGGCAGCAGCCAGATGGCAGATGCTGTGCGCGAGATGAGGAGGCTGGGACGGGGGGAAGATTTCTGCTGGCGCTTACCCTCCCCCTGCAGCGAGCCGCACTCCCCTGCCAGGCTGGGTCATGCCCCAGGGATCACTTCAGGCTGCTGGCATTGCCCTCTGCCAGTGTGATCCAGTGACGCCAAGGGATAGAGACCTCCCAGACCGTTCACTTAAAACAACAACAAAAACTTGTTATTTTGAGATAATTGGTGATTGGCAGGCAGTTGTGGGAAGAACGATGCAGTGTCCCCATTGCCCGGCCTCCCCAGGGGTGACACCTGGCAGTACAGTCTCAGAGTCAGCAGTGGACATCTAGTACAGCCCATCGGCCTTACACTCCCTTGTTTCACGGGCACTTGTGTGTGTGTGTATCCATGTGTGTGTGTGTGTATATGTGTGTGTGCATGTATGTGTGTGTATGTGTATCTGTGTGTATCTCTGTATGTGTGTATCTCTATGTGTGTGTGCATGTATGTATGTGTATGTCTGTATGTGTGTGTCTCTCTGTACGTGTATGTGTGTATCTCTCTGTGTATGTGTGTGTGTATGTGTGTATCTCTGCGTGCGCGCGCGTGTGTGTGTGTGTGTGTGTGTTTGGTTCCGTGCAGTTTCATCATGTGGATTTGTGTAACCACCAGTCAAGACACACAGCAGTCCCATCCCAAGGACTCCTCACTGTACCCATGCACAGCCACAGCCACCTCCTCCTCTCCCGACATCCAGTGTTCTCTATAATTGTGTCATTTCAGGATGGTTATATAAATGGAATCAGCCTGTTAACCTTTGGAGATTGTTTTTTTCCACTCAGTATAAGTAAGTCCCTGAAGATTTGTCCAGGTCACTGTATGTATCAGACGTTTGTTCCTTTTAATTGCTGAGTAGTATTCCTGGTCTGAATGCAGGGTATAGCCATTCACTCTTTTTTTTTTTTTTAAAGAGAGGACAGTGAGAGAGAGGGACAGGGAATCAATTTATCCATTTGTTCACGTGGCTTTCGTTGCTCTGAGACTTCACTGTGCCTGTGGTACTGGGGTTTGAACTCGCATCCTCGTGCATGCCAGGCAAGCGCCATAACTGCTGACCACTGCTCCAGCCCCTAGCCATTCACTCTTGAGGGACTCCCAGGCTGCATCCAGTTTGGGGCTGTTACTGGTGAGGCTGCCTTGAGTATTCATGCACAGGTGTTGGTGTGAGCATAAATCCTTGTTCCTCTGGGACCCGTGCCCAGGAATGTGGTCACTGGGTCCTATGGTAGTTGCATGGTTAGTTTTTAAAAGACTCTTCATTTGTCCTCGACACTGTGCCCCCGCCTCTGTGGACAGATGTGATTCCTGGTGAATGGACGTAGGATGTAGATTTTTTCTGTCATATATGAATCGAGGGTGGCTGATGGTGCCAGGCATGGGTACAGCAGGAGCAGGATGAAGCAGGGCTCTCGTGGAGTTTTCCCGTGGGTGAGTGGAAGGAAGGAGGAACAGGCAGATGAGTTAATAAAAAAAGCCACTCCTGCTTGATGTGGGCCAGGTGCTTTCTGGGCATTTTGCAGTCCTCAAACCACCAGGGAGGGTGGTCGTCATTCAGATGTGGAAGCAGAGAAGGCACAGGTGAGAGCCAGAGGGGATGATCCAAGTCCTCGACCAGATGTCCCATGGCCCCCCTGGTGGAGCCCAGCCATCTGGAGGCATCACGGCAAGAGTCTGGAGGACGCTGGCCATCAGGAGACTCAGAGGCAAGAGTCGGGAGGACACTGGCCATCAGGATATCAGAGGTGAGAGTCTGGAGGACACTGGCCATCAGGATATCAGAGGCGAGAGTCGTAGGACACTGGCCATCAGGAGATCAGAGGCGAGAGTCTGGAGGGACACTGGCCATCAGGAGACTCGGAGGCGAGAGTCTGGAGAACACTGGCCACCAGGAGACTCAGAGGCTACAGTTGGGAGGACACTGGCCATCAAGAGACTCAGAGGCGAGAGTCTGGAGGACACAGGCCATCAAAAGACTCAGAGGCGAGAGTCTGGAAGACACTGGCCATCAAGAGACTCGGAGGCGAGAGTCTGGAGGACACTGCCCATCAGGAGATCAGACGCGAGAGTCCGGAGGACACTGGCCATCAGGAGATAAGAGGCGAGAGTTGGGAGGACACTGCCCATCAGGAGATCAGACGCGAGAGTCCGGAGGACACTGGCCATCAAGAGACTCAGAGGCGAGAGTCTGGAGGACATTGGCCATCAGGAGATCAGAGGCTACAGTCTGGAGGACATTGGCCATCAGGAGATCAGAGGTGAGAGTCTGGAGGACACTGGCCATCAAGAGACTCAGAGGCGAGAGTCTGGAGGACATTGGCCATCAGGAGACTCGGAGGCGAGAGTCGGGAGGGAATTTGTGAGAGCCACCTAGGGAGCGTGCTTCTGGCAGTGAAATGCGTGTCCAGAGGCTCTGGGGTAGGGACAGAGAAGGGCCAGCATGGCTGGAGTGCAGAGAACCAGGGCAGAAGATGCAAGGTGTGGACACCATGTGGCCACTGTGACTTGCCCTGGCTGCTGGGGGTGGAACAGCCTGTCGTGTGTGTGCATGGAGGAAATCGGGGGTCAGGGAGGATGTGGAGGCGAGCCTTTGTCTCTTAAGGGCTAACTTCCCAGTTCCCCAAGCCTCAGCCCCCAGGGTTCCTGTGTTGGTGACCAGAAGCACAGGGCAGAGCCTGCCCGCAGCTGAGCAGCCCCCCCCCCCGAACTTTAGCCACACCCGGGCTCTGTACAGGCCTGTCTTCCGGAGGTTTCTCTGGCTCTTGATTCTTCTTGCCATTTCTCTCTCCCCGCTGCCCATGCTGGTTATTAACCTGTCAGCTGTTACCTGCTCAGTATAGCATGCCCGATGCCCGCGAGCACCTGCCACGCCTTGTCCACCAGGGCGAAGCCCATGGGGCCTGCTCTCTGCCTCCCTCCGCGTGAGCCTCCTCTGCTTCCCTTTCCAGCCAACAGGAGGGAAACCACGGGCCTGCCCCGTGCCAGTGCCTCTCCAGGCCCCACCCGTGCTGGCTCTTCTAGGACCAAGACTGCTTGCTTTGTTCTCTGAAGGTTTATTATGCCCTTACTGTGTGTACTGACGCCGCCCCACATGGCCCGAGAGCTCTCCCAAGAGGTCCTCACTGTGGCTGATCCATGCTTCATGATGCGAGCCTGAGGCAGGGGGCCAGGGACCACCTAAGGTCTTAGACAGCCAGGGGCTATGTCCACACTCGAATCCAGAGCTGGGCCACCTGCCTTCAGGGCTTTTCTATGTGTGTCCCTACCATGGAGCTCCAAGAAAAGGTGCCTCCCCCACTTGCCCTGGAGACGGCTAGGCAGAGCCTTGGTCTCCCCATCATTTGGGAGGTTCTGCTTCTGGGGTTCACCATTTCAAAAGGAAGTGTTCCCAGACACACTGCTGGTCTCTGCCTGAGCACCATTGCAGGGCAGGTGCTGGGGTGAGGTTGGCAAAGGGGACACTCTTCTCTGTGTCCTCAGGGCAGTGGTTTGGGTTGGTGCTGTAGCTAGGAGGAGATGGAAGCTGCTGTTGGGCAGCCAACTCTGGGTTTTGAGGAGTAAAGAGGAGTCTGCCAGTTAGAGGCAGGGCAGAAGGGCTCACTGCTTTCCAGGCTCCCGCCTGCTCAGAGGAGGCCGCGGGAGCAGCTTGCGTCCTGACTGGGTGGCTTGACTAACAAGCCACCCGACACAGACCCAGCATGCTAAGTCGGTCGTGAGTTACACATTTTCTTAGAAGTCATAGCAGATGTCCTGGGTGATATTTACAAAATTAACCACCACATGGCAGAGTTTAGAACTGCCAGAGAAATCCAGAGAAGGAAGCGGCTGTCAGGGCTGGGCAGTGGGGAAGGGGCCTGCCTCAGAGAGGGGGCATCCCAGGCAGATGGTCCGTTCTGCACGGGGGCAGGGCCAGGGCAGCTGCTGCCACCAGAAGCCAGGGTGGTGGCAACTGAGAGGTGGGGGCCAGGC
>PVKS010030911.1:0-24036 GCA_004027875.1 Aplodontia rufa
TTTTGTTAAAATCTTGTAAGGTTGTTCAAAAAATAATAATAAATAAAAAATTAAAAAAAATAAAATAAAATGATCAGGAAGAAAAGAACATGTACTAATCAAAGGAAAAAAAATAAAATATAATTAGCTCTGTTTTATGGGCTTGGGATTCATTACTTAAATCATAAAATTGTATTAGGAAATGAACTAAATGTATCAGTTAGATAAATTTCTTTTTATTTTGCTTAATAGATGCATGTAATAACTGTTACTTCAATTGAAAATGGTCTCAGAAAATCTACAGTCAAAATGTTTTATTAATCATAGTATAAGATAAAATGTTTGCAGAAATCAAGATTTTCTTTCTTTTTACTGGTTCATTTTAGCTATATATAACATTCGCATTATTTTGATAAAATTATAAAAGCATGGAATGAAATTTGTTCAAATTCCATCCCCAGTTCTTCTCCTTTCCCTCCCTTCTCCCTCCCTGTTGCCATACCTCTGCTCTGTTGATCTTTCTGCTATTCACTTATATTTTTTAAATTAGTATCTTATGGATATACATGCTGGTGAGATTCACTGTGAAATATTCATATATGTACATAATAAAATTAGGTGTGTTCCATTACACTATTCTTTCCTTAATCCACTCATCTTTTTCTTTTGTTTTACACCCCATTATTTTGGATTAGCTTCTACATATCAGAAGAAACATTTGACTTTTGACTTTTTGGAACTGGCTTATTTCTTTTAGCATCACAGTCTCTAGTTCCATCAATTTATTGTCAAATGCCATAAAGTCATTCTTCTTTTATGCCTGAGTAATAATCCGTTATGTGTACATACCACATTTTCTTTATGCATTCATCTACGGAAAGCAACCTAAATTTACTCTATAACTTACCTATTGTGGATTCTGCTGCTATAAAAATTGATGATGCTGTGTCATTGTAGTATGCTAATTTTAAAGCTTTTGTCTATATACCAAGAAGTAGAATAGTTGGGTCATATGGCAAAATAATTCCTAAGTTTTTGAGGAATCTCCATGCTACATTTCAGAGAGGTTGCACTAATTTAGTCTCATTGAAAATGTATGAGTGAACCTTTCTCACCACATACTTGCCAACATTTATTTTCATTTGTAGTCTTGCTAATTGTATTGCTTTTCTGACTGGAATAAGATGACACCTGAATGTAATTTTATATTTTTAAATAAACATTTTATTAGTGCATTATAGTTGTACATAATGATGGGAATTGTTGTCACATATTTATAGATGCATACAATGCAGCATACAATGACCATAAAATATGGTCAATATCCCTCCCTCCCACAACCCTCTTCCTCTTTCTTCTCATCCCTTACCTATCTTCTGAGTCCTAAATTTTTCCTAAAAAACCCAAGTACAGTGACATAATTCTTATACCTATGAAGAATATTTTTATATACATGGCATTAGTATATACAGTGATGTACACTTATAAATTCTTGGAATGTAACTTGCTCAGTTCCAACATTTCTGCTCCACTCCCCTTCCTATCATCCCTAGTTATTCTTCGATATATCTGAAAATAGGATTAAATATGTATGTTTTTGTAAAGGCACGCAGCATAGCTTGTTAAAATATCTTATGCAACATCTTTCAAGGTATCTCATAAATATTGCCATATTGCATTTTTAATCTATCACATGAGTTTGTCTACCTTTCCCACAAGCCCTGGCTTTAGCTCCAGCCTCCATAAATGAGAGAAAACATTTGGCCCTTGACTCTCTTCCATTATCATTCATTTACCTTGGATGGATGCAATATCATTGTTTCTAATAGCTGAATAGAGCTCCATTGTATGTATATGTATATGTACATGTGCACACGTGCGTGTGTGTGTATGTGTGTGTGTGCATGTATATATATATATATATATATATATATATATATATATATATATATATATCCCAGAGCTTTTGGAGCCATTCATCCAGTGAGGGGCATCTAGGTTGGTTCCATAATTTAGCTATTGTAAATTGAGCTGCTATGAACATGGATTTTGCTGTGTTGCTATAATGTGCTGATTCTAACTTCTATGGGAAAATACCCAGAGGAGGGATAGCTGGGTCATATCTGGATCCAACCCTAATTTTTTTTAGGAGTCTCCACACTACTTTCCAGAGTGGCTGGACCAGTCTGCAATTCCAACAAGTGTGCTATGTTCTTATCTCCCAGTGTCCCTCCAGCATTTGTTATTGTTTGTGTTCTTCATCTTTGCCAATCTGACGGGGGTGAGGTGAAATCTTAAGGTAGTTTTGATTTTCATTTCTCTGATTACCAGTGATTTACAACACTTTCTCATGTATTCATTGGCTTGCTCATTTTTCTATGTTGAGAACTTTCTGTTTAGCTCTCTGGCCCATTTATTGGTTGGATTGTTTGTGTTTTTGTTATTGAGTTTTTTGAGTTCTTTGTGATTCTCTCCCATCCTGTAGGTTGTTTTTGACTGTTTTGAATGACAACTTGGCTGAACAAAAGCTTTTTAATTTATTACTTCTTGACTTTAATTCTTTTCCTTTGAGTGTCTTGCTAACTCCTATATGGTAGAAAGTTCATCCTAATTTTTCTTCTAAAAGTTGTATGATAGCTGGTTTGATTCCTAATTCCTTGATCCATTCAGATTTGATTTTTGTGCAAGGTGAGAGATAAGGATCTAATTTCAGTTTTCTGCAAGTGGCTGTCCAGAACCATTTGTTGAATAGGCTGTCCCTCCTTCATGCAGCATTTTGACACTCATTGTCAAAGATAAGATGTTTAAAGATTTGTGAGTTTGTCTGAGAGTCTTCTAGCCTATTGGTCTTCATTCCTCTTTTGATACCAAAATAATGCTTTTTTTAAAAAAATACTACAGCTCTATAGTATAATTTTTGATCTGTTATTGCAAAACCACCTGTTTCTTCTTTCTTGCTTAGTAATGTTTTGGCTATTTGACTATTTGGGCTTTCTTATTGTTGCAACTAAATTTGAGAAATGCTTTTTCTATTTCTGTAAAGAATGACATTGAAAACTTGATGGGGATTGCATTGAATCTGTATAGTGCTTTTGACAGAATGTCCATTTTAATTATATTAATTCTGCCTAGCCAAGAGCATGGAACATCTTTCCATCTTCTCAGGCCTTCTTCAATGTCTATTTTCAGTGTTCGATAATTTTCCTTGTAGAGGTCTTTTACTTCTCTTTTTATATTACTTCCCAAATATTTTATTATTTTAGAGGATATTGTGAATGGAACCAATTTCCTGATTTCTTCTTCTTCCCTAATACAGTTAGCATATAGGAAAGCTATTGATTTATGGGTGTTGATCTTGTAGCCTGCTGCTTTGCCAAATCTGTTTATTAGCTCTAGCAGTTTTCTGGTGGAGTTTTTTGGATCTTCCAGATATAGGATCATATAATCAGCAAAAAAAAAAAAAAAAAAAAAAGATAGTTTGACTTCCTCTCTTCCTATTCTTATCCCTTTGATTTTCTTCTCTTGCCTGATTATTCCAGCCAGGGTCTTGAGGACTATATTGAATAAAATTGGGGAGATTGGGCAGTCTAGTCTTGTTCCTGATTTTAGTGGAAATACTTAATCTTTCCTCTATTTAGTAGTATACTAGCTGAGGTTTTGGCATATATGGCCTTCACAAAGTTAAGACAAATTCCTCAGATCCCTATTTTCTCTAGAAATTTGTGCATAAATGAGTGCTAGATTTTATTGAAAGCCTTTTCTGCATCTATTGAGATGATCCTATGGTTTTTGTTCTTCATTTTGTTTCAGTAATGAATCACATTTTTGATGTGTGTATATTGAACCAGCCTTGCATACCTAGGATGAAGTCTACTGTATTGTGATGAATTATCTTCTTGATGTGGTTTTGAATGTGATTTGCAAGAACTTTAGTAAAGATTTTTGTGTTGATGTTCATCAGGGATATTAGTCAATAGTTTTCTTTTTTTGATGTGTTTTTGTTGGGCTTTTGTATCAGTGTTATGGTTGCTTCATAAAAAGTGGGAGAGTTCCTTCTTTTTCAATTTCTTGGAATAGCTTTCTAAAGAAAGGTGTTAGCTTTTTTTCTAAGATGTGGAAAAACTCAGCAGGGAATCCGTCAGGTCCTGGGCTTGCCTTCTTTAGAAGACTTTTAATTGCTGTATGGATTTCAGTATCTGTTATTGGGCTGTTCAGGATTTTAATTTCATGCTTTGTCAATTTGGGGATGTTATATGTGTCCAGAAATTTGTCCATGTCATCCAGGTTATCTGATTTAGAGGAGTATAGTTTTACAAATTATGTTCTGATAACCTGTTTGATTTTAACAGGGGTCAATGATGATCACCCTCTTTTTTTTGGTGATTTTGTTGATTTGCTTTGATTCTCTCCCTCTTTTAGTTATTTTAGCTAGGGTCTGTCAATTTTATTTTATTTTATTTTTTTTTTTTGAAGAAGGAGTTCTTTGTTTTGTTGATTCTTTTTATTTATTTATTTATTTTGTTCTCAATTTCATTTGATTTCAGCTTTGGCCTTAATTATTATTTCCTATCTTCTGGCTTTGGGCATAAGTTGTTCTTCCTTTTGTAGCAATTTGAGTTGGAATATCAGCTTATTTATTTGGGATATCTCCTAATTTTTTTTTTTTTTTAAGAAAGAGGGGACAATGAGAGGGAGAGAAAGAGAAGAAAGAGAGAAGCATTTTTTTTGCATATGACTTTCATTCCTTGGACACTTAGTTGTGTATGTGGTGCTGGCATCTGAACTAATGTACTCACGCATACCAGGCAAGTGCCATAACTGCCGAGCCACTGCTCCAGCCCCTCTCTCATGATTTTTAATGCAGACACTCAGTACTATAAATTTTCGCCTTAAGAATATTTTCATGCTTTCCCAGATATTTTGATATGTTGTGACTTCATTCTCATTATCTTCTAAGAATTCCTTAATTTCTATTCTTATGTCATCTTGGATCCATTCTTGTTTTAATGGGGTGTTACTCAATCTCCATGTATATATGTTTTTACTGCTAAATTTCTTTATGTTAATTACTAGGGTCATGTCATCGTGGTCTGATAAGATACACAGAATAATATCTACTTTTTCATATTTGCTGAAATTTCCTTTGTGAATTAGAATATGATCTATTTTAGAGAAGGATCCATGTGCTGCTGAGAAGAAGTAATACTCTGCCAATACTTTATTAAGAATTTTTGCATGTATATTTATTAATAATATTGATCTGAAACATGTTTCTTTCATTTGCTTTTTCTGATTTTTCTATCTGGATTGTGCCCCAAACAATGAAGCATCTATGTACATAAAACAAGCCCTTCTAAATATTAAGAATAAAATACATAACTATACTGGGTGACTTTAACTTGTCCCTCTTACTACTGAATTGATCATACAAACATAAACTAGATAAATATTCTATAGAACTAAAAAGTATGATTAATAATATGGACCTAACAAACATCTTAAGACTATTTTATTAATCAGAAAGTGAATTCAATTTCTTATCAGTAGAAATTGGAATATTTTCTAAAATACTATATTTTAGGTCACAAAATTATTCTCATCAAATACAGTAAAATATAGATAATACCTTGTATTCTATCAGATGATAATAGAATGAAATTAGAAATCAATAAGACAAAAACCAGAAATAACTCTAACACCTGGGTATTCATTAAAACAATTATTTTTAAAGAGAGAGGGATAGTGAGAGATAGAGGAGAGAGACAGAGAGAAACAAATTTTATTTAATTTTTCATGTGTCTTTCATTGTTCCCACACTTTTTTTTCAGAAATTTATTTGTGGAATTATCACACAATTTCTTAACAAAATAATATAATATATATATATATATATATAGATTATTATGATTAGATTTACCCCCAAGAGTGCCCCCCCAAATTGCCCACCCTTATCCACCTTTCCCCTTCCACAATATCTCTAAAAATGTATTAGGTTTTATAACATTACACCTTATCTGGATTTAAAACATGATAATAGACATCCTTTCTCAGTGGCCAAGGTCTAGTTCTAGCTTTCACAGATGAGTGAAGATATTAGACCCTTGGTTTTCTGGGTTATGCTGATTTCACTCAGCGTAATTTATTCCATAGCCATCCACTTACCTTCAAAGGCTGCAATATCATTGTTTCTAATTGCTGTGTAGAATTCCAAGGTATAAATGTACCATAGTTTTTGGATCCATTCATCCAGTGAGGGACATCTGGGTTGTTTCCACAATTTAGCTATTGTAAATTGACTGCTATGAACATAGATATTGCTATGTCACTGTAATGTGCTGATTCTAAATCCCCTGGAAAAATACCCAGGAGAGGAATAGCAGGATCACATGGTGGGCTCATCCCTAGTTTTTTGAGGATTCTCCACACTGCTTTCCAGAGGGCTGTACCAGTCTCCACCAACAGTGTGCTAGTGTGCCTATCTCTCCACAACCCCTCCAGCATCTATTATTGTTTATTTTCCTCATTTTTGCCATTCTGACTGGCATACGGTGATATCTTAATGTAGTTTTCATTTGCATTTCTCTGATTACTAGTGATTTAGAGCACTTTCTCATGTATTCATTGGCTTGATCACCGTCCTCTGTTGAGAAGTTTCTATTTAGCTCTATGGCCTTCTTAGTAATTGGGTTGTTTGTGTTTTTGTAGTTGAGATTTTTGAGGATTTTGTAGATTCTGGAAATGAGGCCCCCGTCAGAGGAATCATAGCCCATTATTCTCTCCATTTCCATAGGAAACTTCTTGACTCTTTTGATTATTTCCTTGGTGATGCAAAAGCTTTTTAGCTTTATGACATCCCATTTATTGATTTTTGACTTTACTTCCTTCACTTTAGGAGGCATGTTGAGAAAGTCTTTGCCTACTCCCAAATGCTAAAGTGTTGGACCTAATTTATCTTCCATTAGTTGCAAGGTAGCTGGTTTAATTCTTAGCTCCTTGATCCATTTTGTTTTGATTCTCATGCAAGGAGAAAGATATGGGTCTAATTTCAACTTTCTGCAAGTGTCTGACCAGTTTGTCCAGCACCATTTGTTGAAGAGGCTGTCTCTCCTCCATGTAATATTTTGTCCCCCTTTGTCAAAAATCAGATGTTTAACGATTTGAGGGTTTGTTTCAGGGTCTTCTATTCTATTCCATTGCTCTTGTTTCCTATCTTGATACCAGTACCATGCTGTCTTTATTACTACAGTTCTAAAGTATAGTTTTAAATCTGGTATGGCGAAACCACCTGTTTCATCTTTCTTGGTCAGTAATGTTTTGGCAATTCTAGGTTTCTTATTGTTCCCACACTTTGTTGTGTGCATGGTGCTGGAGTTACACTCACATACTCTCTCACGCCAGGCATGCACCGTAACTGCTGAGCCACTGTTCCAGCCCCTAATTAATACACTTTTGAATGATGAATAGATAGTGTAAGAAATCAGTAGAGAAATAAAAAAAATTATTAGAAGTATATGAGAATAATGATACAACATATCAAAATATCTGGGACAATATTAAAAGAATTCTAAGAGGATATTCATAGCATTGAGCACATACTTTAAAGGAATAGAAAGATACCAAATAAATAATTGAATTTTACATCTCAAAGTCCTAGGAAAAGAAGAATAAACTAACACCAAAATCAATAAAAGACAGGAAACAATTTAATTCAGAGTAAATGTCAATGAAATTGAGAATGAAAAAATAAAAAGAAAGGATCAATGAAACAAAAGTTGGTTTTTTGAAAGGATAAGTGCATTTAATAAATCATTAGTCAAATTAAACAAAAGAGGAAAAAACTCAAATTAACAAATATGAGATATTAAAGGAAATATCACCACAGTCACTGAAATCCAAAGGATCATCAAAAAATCTTTTGAAAATTTATATTCAAATAAGCTAGAAAATCTTGAAGATATTGACAAACTACAAGTGACCTGACTTACCCAAATTGAACCATGAGGATATAGAAGACTTGAACATATCATGTAATGGAACTGAAGTAGGTATCAAAAGCCTTTCAATGAAGAAAAGCCCAAAACCATATGGATTCTCATCTAAGTTCCACCAGACCTTTAAAGAACTAATACCAATCCTCCTCCAATTAGTTCATTATATAGAAAAGGAAGGATCACTACCAATTCATTCTTTGAGATCAAGTCTTGACAATGGTAACCAGTCTGGTAGGAGGATACTCCAAGTATAGAGTATAAGTAACTGAAATGATGAATAAGTAACATTAATGCGTAACGTTGAAAATTTGACATGACTACATATTATTAATGTTAATAAGATACAAATGTGTTTGAGCTTTACAAAGTTGTTATTTAATTATTAGACTGTTCTAATGGAAATGTGGGAAGCAAAATTAAGACTTGGTCTCAAAATTTCCTATTTGTGGGTATGGGCAGTAGGACAAGAATCAGTTCACAAAATGTTTTTTGGGTCATTCTTGTTGACTGTGGAAAGATTTTTCTTAGGTTAGAGTTCAAACAAATCAAATAATGATTAACTCTGGTGGAAAAAAATTAGGAGTTAGAAGGAAGGAGATTGAAGAAGATAGCAAGAGCTCAATAACAAAACAGGAGGCTTGATTCAGGACAAAAGATTAGAAAACTGGAAATTCTCAGATGAGAATGTAAATATTATCAAATCACTTTTAAAAAATAAGGTCCAGTTTATCTAAACTTATTTTTATTTTATATGCTGGATTGTAATAGATCCAATAATCACTGTTTCTATTTTCAAACAAGCATCATGTGTAAGTGAAACCTAGAGGAACTGAGTAAATTGGGCCATTGTTTGCTCACATTTGAATGTGAAATTTAAAAACAAAATAACAACAACAAAACCTTTAAGAATCAAGTCATGAGAATGTTCTTCAATGTGTCAGAACCTACAAATCTACCTCAGAAGAGACCTGGTGAAATAAAAATCCCCTAAAATCCCTGGCCCACATTTGATAGGGTATGAGAGTTTCAACTATAAATGGAATAGGGCTGGAATCAATTGCTCTACTATACCAAAAAAAAAAAAAAAAAAAAGGATAAGATGAATTATTTTCTAGTAATCCACCATAATTCTAATGAACTCTTTATTGGAATACAGTTCCCAAATCAGTGCCTGAAGTTATAATACTGCATTTTAAGGAGAAACACTGATAATGTTTTAGTTTATAAGAAACCATTAGCTTCAGATATTATATTTTATATAAATCTTTTATTGTATTAATAGTGTTGATTCTTATAAAAGAAAAATATATAATACAAGTAAAATATAACAGAAAATAAAAAAGTATGTAAAAGTTTACCACATAATGAATGATGATCACTACATGATTTAGTTATGTAACTTCATCTAAATAACATTATTACATAATACTGTATATTCTTTTTATATATTAAAACTTCTATACATTTTAGTGAATAACCTCAAAATACTTTCTTTTCATAAATAGTATCATAATTTATATTTTCTTCTTCATTCACTTAATATAAGAAGGATTTCATGTTGGTCTGTGTAGCTTCTACTTATGTGTATATATATACAAATACACAAATACAATAATTCACAAACTTGTTTTAAAATATCTGATAATAAAAAAAAGTATATAATTAGAAATGTAGTCTAAGACTGGAGTGGTGGCTCAGCGGTTGGAGTGCTTATCTGGCATGCACAAGGACCTGTTCAAACTCCAGCACCACATAAACAACTAAGTGTGAGAGAAAAAATAATAGTAATATAGTCTAGGTCTCCTGCTCCATTCTTACTCTATTATTCCCAAGTCATGTAAATTATTATGTGACTCTGAAAAATGAGTTTACTTAACTTACCTCTTTAAGTCTTCGTGGAGTATTTTCGTATACAAAAAAAATATAGTACTAATCAAATACAGTTATTTTAAAAATTAAGAGAGACAGTATGCTTTAAACTCTTCATGGGACCTAGCATATTTTTTCTGTTCAGTCTGTGTTAGTTATTACTAAATGCCTTTATGAAGTCTAGTTGACATTTGTTACAAAATTAATATTTTAGCATCTTCAAAGGTAATCAAACGGCTTTTCTTCTTTGATATACTAATAAGAATCATGTTAATTATTTTCCTAGTAAAGCAAAAACTTGTTAGGTACTTCTAACTTATAAATTTAACTAGTTAGGGAGTAATTCCTAAATTAACCAATATAATGTTTGTGAATTGGCTTGTATCTTGAGTGCCTTTCCTCCAAGAGAGGAGAGGAAGGAATGCTATTTATGGTATTATTATTGAAAATAAAGGTAGTTATTTATAATTCTCTAATGAAGTTGTTTTGAAAGGATAATTTTAGTTAGAAAAAATCACTAAAATTGACTATAAGAGAAGACAGAAACCTAAATTGATAAAAAAGAAAATCTCCAAAGGTAATTTCTAAGAAATATATTGAACCAAAATATTTATTTATTTATTATTTAAAATGGAATTTGGCAAATTAAAAAAATACCCTTAATAGATACATGCAAGTATCCATGAAACGCCACAGATTGTAAAGAGTTTTTAGTTCTATTTAAATAAAAGTTACAGTTCTCATATCCTAGTTTGGGTAACACAATTTGTGTCAAGTATTTATAGCTCAGTCTCATATTTTTTTAAAACTTTATATCAGGTTTACTCCCATATTTTGTTCTTCATAAATCATTATGAGCACATCAGTAGGTCCTAATAGTATATGATTACTTACATCCTTTAAGATAACTCAAAAAGGTAAACTGTTTGATTTCCCACTGTATATGTGAACACACACACACACACACACACACGCACCCCATATGTACATATTTGATACAAGATACAGGATAAGCATTTTTATTTTTATTTATTCAAAGAAGCAACTCTTGGGCTTAAAATAAATATTTTATGTTTTTAAATTCATGCCTTTTATTTTCTTCTCATTTTTCTTTTTTTCTGAACTCTTTTATTTATAAATTTTAATGAAATGTGCCTAATGTTGTGGATGTGGCTTTGATTTCTACTTTGGCTTCCTCCCACATTTTATGATATGGAATATACACAGCACCATTATTTTTAGGCATCATGTTACAGCAGCTTTACTTATTCTGTGACTCAAAAATGAATTCATAGATTTTTTTCAGTTTATACTAATTGACTAATGAGCTGACTAATCACCAAGTAATTTGTTATTTGTTCATGGTTGTATGATTATATCTGTACATTTTAGTTGGTGATGTGCTTTCCCTCATTTTTGTATTTTGCACTTATTTAAAGTATGTATGTGCTCATTTTTGTATATGATCCCCAGATACTTAAAGACAATCAGATACTTCATCTACGATGTCAAAATGGAAGAGTTTTTAACCAGCTTAAAGGATTTACAGTTGCCTAAACAGACTTGCAAAGAGGCCAAAAACATGAAAATAACACAGCAGGGAAATACGAATTTTTCTCCTGTAGAGAAAGTGATTTTGGCAAAACATTGTGCCAGACTTGGTTTGGTTGGCTGCCATTTCTGACACTGAAATGGCTTTTCCTTTTCCATCCAACTTCACCAGACTGCCAAACACAGTGTAAGAACAAATATGCTCTACAAGCCTTGTGGCAATCGGTGGCCCATTCTTCTATTCAACAAATTTGGCCTAATTGAGCCTGGCAGAAATTTGCTGCCTCAGGAACGCTTTTATTGAAGCAGAGGTGGAAATTTTATATTGTAAGAGAAGGGTGATCATAAAATTCATTTATTGTCCAAACTGGGATATATTCAAAAGCGAAAGAGATTCGATTAATGCTTATCCAGGGACACATGTCTACAGAAAGTTCTGAATTATGGTCTGTGATCTAAATGTAGCCTATAGCTATGTTGATGGGAAAAATATTTAAATTTTCTGGCAACATTTATAAATAAGCAGAGTTCACATAAGAGTTCACATTGCTAGCTTCTCTTGAAAATAATCATGAGATATTAACAGTGAATGTCATACGTTTGGGTCTCAGGGAAGCAGACTCTGAGATTTATATTAGTGGCACAATGTTATTGGAGAGTACCCTTAGGATCAACACCTATTAATCCTAGGTGGGTGTCAGCAAATTGGTCAGAGGGTGGCAGTCCAAATGACAGCTGGGCTGACCTCAGGAAGTGTCTAGAATTAAAAGGGCTCACCATAGTATTGACATGTATCCTCCCCTCACCCTGGCGCTGATGACCTGTTGCCCAGGATGAGATCATACTGGGGAAGGCAGCAGTTTGCAATGCAAGCTGTCCTTGAAGGGGCTGATTGTTGAAGGTATCTAACACAGCAGAACACTAATTTCTTGTAGTGATATCTTGGTGGTGAATCAATATGCTCACTACAATGAACTTCTCTCTTTCAGAGCAACAACCAAGTAGAGAGGAAAAGAGCTTCCTCCACAGTACAGGACACTATTTCCAGTGTTTTCTTCCAATGTTTTCTACCAGCCCAGGTCACACGTGCTTGCTAACTGCTTGGTCTCTGTTTGCATTTGAACCATCAACCTCTGATCTAGAGCTCTATCATGTCAGCATTTTCAAATACATTTTCTGTTCCTTAGCCTTTTGTGGGACCCCTAACAGTTTTGCCAACACATCCATGCTTATGAATTCTTCAGAATAGTGACAAAAACAGAGACATGCAATACAGAACAATTGCCCCATTTTCAAGCAGGTAGTCTATGATCCCCCTCAATTATCCCGAAAGTAGATTCAGAATTGTGAATATATGCATTTTTAAAAAGCAATACAATGCTGTAAGTGTAATGTAAAGGTGAAATAAAAGATAATTTATACTAAAATAATCCATTTTTATACCTAAGAACTTAAAGACAGATATCCCAATGGAAGTACTGAAGGAGCCAGATACTTAGATGTAAATGTAGAAAACCATAGTGAATTAAATTATATTTAGAGCATTATGTGGGAGAGTCCATTGAAATATCAAAAAAGTCTCCTAAATTAAGAATAACTCATTCTATACCTTGAAAAATTTATAGTGCTTTTCTTGATTTATGAAAAAATTATTTTAAGGGTTACAAATATTCAAAAATATTTCTTTTTTTTTTAAGAGAGAAGTACAGAGAGAGAGAGAGAGAGAGAGAGAGAGAATCAAGTTTTATTCAGTTTTTCACATGGCTTTCATTGCTTTGATACTTAGTTGTGTATGTGGGTGCTGAGGTTTGAACTTGTGTACTCTCATGACGGGCAAGCTCCTTAACCACCGAGCCACTGCTCCAGCCCCTCAAAATTATTTCCTATTTCTATGAAAAATGGAGCAAAAATTTTGCCATCAGTTATTATAAAACTGTCTTTTACCTGTATGAATCAATGAATTATTTAATTTATGAAAGATGCAGGATGTAGGACAAATCTTTTTTTATGTGAGAACAGTACCAAATTTCTAGCATCTCTGTTAAATTCAATAACTATCAATAGCACTTTTTAATCAATAATACCCTCACACTGGAACCCCTATGCTAATAAACACCGGGGCAAAAGAGCATTAATGAAATTATTCCACCATTTGTTAGTCTTTTCTCCATTTTACATCAACCCCAGTACCCTATCATCAGCACTGTATTTCCATTAAGCCACACGGTTACAGGAAGATGATTTATCCATCTGTCCAGAGTCTCACCTAACCTGTATCTATCAAACATTCTCCATAGTCACCAGCATTTAAAAAGTGCCTTAACTTACTTCCCAAGAATGATAGAGCTTCAATCCCATTTTACATTTCCTCATTCTTCAGCTCTTTCTTTATGAACTGGAAAGGAAATATTCAAACATATGAACTCATGCCAACACATTTCTGGGAAGCTCTAAAGATTTAATTCAGCAAATGGAGCCATTCATTCTCTAAAGGTCTTTTTATCCTAATCTGATATTGAGTATTTCCTGCAGGAGATTGCATTCTCTGAGCATATATGAAAGACGATTTTGACTGTCATTTTTCTAATACAATTAGAGAAACTTTGTTAAAAATGATTAGGTGCTCTGGTATTATGTTTAGAGTACAGTCTTAATGTCTGCAATACATACACAAGATTTAATAAATTGAGTACAGTGAGGGTAGCATCATGGTGACAAAGTACTGGTGAGAGGCTTACAATTCAGTCCCACTTTTGTCAGTAACTAGTTATGTGAACTTAGGTGACATATTTAACTTATTTTGGCTCCGTTTTCCATCTGTGAAATTGTTGAGTTGGAAAACATGATCTCCACGGGCCCTTTCAGGCAAAAATTCACTGACTCTGTTTTCATGATTACCTTTTCTATATTTTTCAGATGTTAAATTGGCAAGAAATGAAGGTTTGAGAATTTTTTGGAAAGCTTTCAGCTCTATTTTGCAAATGCAGATGTTTGGTTACATATAGAATTTCCCTGATGCCTAATGATCTATGACCTCCACTGCCTTCAAGCAGATTATCCATCTGCTATCTTATGTTGACTCTGAAATGATAATTTAAAAATGTCTTTAAGAGAGTAGTTCCATGGAATATGACATATCTGGAGACACATTGAGACATGACCCATTTTAACATCAGTGGAAGGGGTCTGGAACCTAATCTACTTAGTGGTGTGGGGTGAACACCAAGTGATTGAACCATCAGCAGATTTTTTTCTTGGGAGAAATCTGCACTGGCAGGCAGAACATAATATCCCAAGAGTACATCACAGATGATCGGTAGCAATTGCAGACATGTCATTGGATACTGTAACAGTATAAAATAATAGATCAAATAAATCAATATTGACTGAATTTAAAAACACAGTATTTTTCATTGACTAATTATTTAGTGCCTCCCAAGTTTCTCTGACTAACAGAAGGAAAGTTCACATGTGAATATTCAGTATTATATAATTCATTCAGTGTCGGATAAAGTTTTAGGAACAATACTCAATATGAGTAGGGAAAATAAGCGAAAAGGAGGGCAATCTTTATTGAACTGTTATGTTACTCAGACCAGAGGTGAGGTATGATAGAGATTCAGTTAGAGAAATTAAAACAGTATGCATGATTTTATATCAGGAACAATGTAAAGATCTATTTCACTTTAAGGCATCAATTAATAGTAGCATTAGTGTCCAGCGTATATAAATTTTATGCCTTAACATATTTTTTAAACTTTACAGTTGTAGATATAAGGATTCTTTAAGATCCACATAAGCACTCTGGTTTTCAAAGACAACATCCCACAGCACAAACACATCAAATAAATGCGTATCCCACATTAAATTTAGAATTTGATTTCAAAAACTGAAGTGATACTTTAATTTTCTCTGCTTATGGCAGACTACAACTCTATTTAACTGTATTTCATATGCATTGTTTTGTTTTACAGCAATTTGAAGAAAATTTTATTTTGTACTCCATTGTGAATTTATAGAATTTATAATGTCCATTGGAAGAGATTCTTCTCCTACTTCTGAAAGATTTGTTAGATCATTTCAAGATAACAGAATTTCCACAATAATTTAATTTCAATATAATAATTCCAACTTCCAAATAAGAGTACTCATTCATGTATAATACTCAAAGCTATGAATGCATTTTAAATTTGTAGGTGAACCCCTTCTCTCCTAACATTAGGGTTTTCTACAGCAAAAAAAAGAGGAAAATTAAATGATAATTTCTTCCAATCTATTTCCATCTTCTTCACAGCAATTCTATGATCTAGAGGGATGAAGAAGAAATGAATAATTAGAAATAAGGGAGAGGAGGACAGGAGAAGTGGCTCAATGGTAGAGCACTTTCTTGGCATGTGCAAGGACCTGGGTTTGATACCCAGCACCACATATACAAACTAAGTGAAGAAGAAACAAAAACCAAATAGCAAATGAAAAAATAAAATTATTTCTCTCTCTCTCTCTCTTTCTCTCAAAATAAAAAGAAAAGAAAAATAAGGTAGAGAAGAAAAATTTCTCTTAGCTGGTACTGATGTAAATTCACCATCATATTATATAACAATTCTGTTTAATCTTTTGAGGAACTAACAAGCTGTTTTACAAAATGAATGCTACATTTTATATTTGCATCAACAATATATGTGGATTTTTTTTTCTTTGTAGCCTCACCAATATTTGTTATAATCTGACTTTTCAATGATAACTGTCATAATGTTTATAGAATGTTATCTCATTATGGTTCCGGTTTTAATTTTTCCATTGTTAATGATATTGAGTATATCTTCATGTGCTTATTGTTTACTTATATCACTTAGTAGAAACATTTTGAAAAATTTAGATATTTAGTAGGTGCTAAGGTTATCTATATATTTTAATAAATTAAACGATTAAAATAATATTTACTGTTTATTCATAACTGAACTAAAAATGTCAAATTATTGATTAGAAACTTCACATTTATTTTCTCATTTAGTTTTCTGAAACTTCTCTACAAAATAGCTATGAGAAGCTATAATAATTACCCTAAAGATGATAAAAGTAAGAGTGAGAGAAGTTAATCAGGGTACCTGAACTTATTTATATAAATGTCATAAGAGCAGTCAGTTTTTCCTGTTATTGAACCCATACATTTTGTTTTGAATGTAACTTTTGAGAAGTCATTTAGAATCTGCCATAGTTTAAATATATCTCAAAAGTTTATATGTTGAAACATAATCCCAAAACTCATATATTACTGATTATTTGGAGATTGGAACTTTAGGATTAGAAGGATTAGGATTATTTGAGACTAGAAGAAATCATTAAAGTAGGGTCTCTATTATGGAATCTATGGCTTTATAATAAGAGGACGACCTGAGTTAGCATACTTGTTCTGTCTCATCTTGTGATACCTTCTCCCATATTATGATGGACCAAGAAGGCACTCACCATATGCAGAGCAGATACAAGCACCACGCTTCCACACTTCCCAGTCTCCAGAACCACAAGCCAAATAAAATTTTATTCTTGAAATTATCCATTCTCAGGTATTTTGTGATAGCAAAGGAAAACAAACAGGACCTGAGAAATATTGTAGGAGAGTGTTTGAGAAAAAACAGATTGAGGTGAAAGGACAGTAGTGATTAAGTATAACAAAGTAGAGAAACACATAGTTGAACAGTTTGAGAAGTTTGGTTATTAAATGAGTGTTTTTAAAGATGAAAGTGATAAAGTTGTGCTTACTTGGTTAACGAATTAAGTGAAGAAAGAGAAAATAATGAAATAAATGATGCTGTATTCTCCCTAGTGCACACATCAGTCATGACAAAGGATCAAAGCCAAGAAATGGAGATATCAACCTTTTCTAGTAGGGGTGGAAGAACAGTGTGAGACTTTTGAGTCTTGGGAAAAGGAAATAAAGAAGAACTTAAATAATAAGTTTTGTTTTAAAGGGAAACATGTCAATTATTTCCGAAACTTTCTTTTGGAGATTTTTTTTTCTTTTTCCTTTGTTTCTAAATCTAAAATTTGCCTTTTTTCCCCTTACTGAAGATAATTTATTCCCCAAATTGTTGTTAACTGAAGTCTCTGATAAGTTAGCTTCAAGCTAATCAGGCTTTTATCTATGTTGTTTTCTCACTGACAGATTAATTGCTTAAATTGCCTTTTTATTTTTAAGCAGTCCTGAGAAGGAAATTTAGCAATTAAAATGATTTAGACTTTGCTGCTTATGGAACAGTTCAAATGACATTTGAAAGATAGTGGAAGAAATTAATAAATAATTGTACAAAATAATGTAGCAGAAATATGTTTGTTGCTATAATTAAAAGTGTGTAACTTAGTGATCCAGATCAATTTTTACAAAGTATCAACCAGTAGTGCTTTTCAAAAAGCTTTAAAAATAGATTGCTTATAATCAGTCCTATTTCAACTTCAGACATGGATTTGAATATTTAATTTACTGATTTTTGAAGTAATATGTTATGCATTTCATTTTTATGTAGTTGATAAGTACCTTTTTGTAGCAATATAGTGAGTACGCATGAAAGTTTAATTAACTAGAAACTTCAAATCAAATTTTTTTTAAATTTATTTATTTTTTTTTAATTTATTTTTTGAACAACCTTACACGATTTTAACAAAATAATATAAAATGTGTATAAAATGTGTAAATATTCTGGATATTGCAATTATCTCCAGAAGTGCCCCCCCAATTACCCTCCCTTATCCCTCCCTTCCCTTTCCCTTTATAACTCTAAAAAAAGATATTAGATTATAAAGCATTTCAAATCAAATTAAGAACACATTTTTACCTTTTTCATTATTAAAGAAAATGTACCAATAATAATTTGTATTTTCCCTCCTCATTTCAACTATGGTTCTACATATTCAATATAGAAAAATAAATATTAAGGAAATAAAATATGTAAAACGTTTAATTATCAGAAATTATCTCTATAAATAACACTGTTAAGAAACAGAAGCATATATTTCAGACTTGCTCCTATGAAATTACAGGTTATGTTGATCATCACAAATATGTAAATGTGTTATTTCACAAAAGGAACTTTTCGTACTATATAACTGCTTTTTTTCCCTTTAAACTATGCTGAATATATTTCCATGCAAATGAATACCTATTTTTGTAAATACATGTTGGACTGTATAGAGTTTCATTTTATGGTGATTTCAAAAACTATATTATCATTTCTAAATTTCACGTATTAAAATGGGATGTAATTATATATGATACCGATATATATATATGATATACATGTTATGTTGCATATATATGATGTATGTGATGCTGAAGATGTGAATATTTTTCATTTTTTTTAAAGAGAGAGGGACAGTGAGTGAGAGAAAGAGAGAATCAATTTTATTTAGTTTTTCATTTGGCTTTCATTGCTCAGACATTTAGTTGTGTACATGGTGCTGGGGAATGAACTTTGTTCCCTGTGCATGCAAGGCAAGCACTTTAACCACAGAGTCACTGCTCCAGTCCCTGAAGATGTGATCTTTAAACAACTTTGTTGAGGTATAATTCATATAAAATAAAATTCAACTATTTTAAAGTTACAGTCTAAATTTTAGCAAATTTATAGATATGCAACCATTAATACAATCCACTTTTAGAATATTGCCATCTTTTTTTTTTAAAGAAAATCAATTTTTAAATTATTTTTTAATCTGGCCTTTGTTTCTCTGACAATTAGTTGTGTATGTGATGCTGGGGTTTGAACTTGGGTTCTTGCACATGCCAGGCAAGCACTGTAATCAATGAGCCACTGCTCCAGCCTCAGAATATTGCCATCTTTCCAATAGGATCCCTAAAAAGCCATTTGAAGCAAATATTTATGTATTATCTAAGCCATGCATAACCACCATTGTCAATCTAATTTTTGACACTATGTCTTTACACTTTAGTGACCTTTCCTATAAATAAAAATCAAAGAATAAACACTCTTTTCCTATAAGATTTTAATATTTGCATTTTTCCGTGCACAGGTAGATGGGCCTTTCAATTGATTCCACTTTGGAGCTTCTAAAATAAATATTACTCTAGACATTAGTGTTTGAAACTTTATACAGAGATATATTTACAGTACTTTGGGGTAAATACCTAAAATTAAAGTTATGGAAAGTTATAGGATTAGATTGTACTTTTATGTGTAACTTATTAAGAAGCCACCAAATTGTACGTGAAGTGGTTGACAATATTGAACATTCCTGATGTAAAGTGGTTGCTCCAGTTTCTCTGCATAACACATGTTATTATCTGTCTTTTCATGATGGACAGTCTAGTAGGTTTCAAGTAATAGCTTATTGGATTTTAATCTGAATTTCTCTAATAAACAACAATGTTGAACACCTTTTCTGCCAATATATTTATATTCTTGGAGAAATGTGTACTCAAAGCTTTTGCTAAGTTTTTTTGGCTTGGTTTTTATTGTTCTTTAAATATTTTGTATATAAATAATTTATCATATATATTTCTCCTCTTCAGTGAGTTATCGTCTTTACTTTACTTGATATTTTTGAAATGTAAAAGGTTTCAGTTTTTATCAATTTTGTTTTTGGTGTCATATTTAAGAATTTACTACAAAGCTCACTGCCTTGAAAATTTGTACCTCTTTTTTTAATTTTAAAATTGGTAGTCATTTAGTTAGGTCTCTGGTCCATTTGGAGTCAGTTTTTATATATGGTTTCATATCTAACCAAACGGAATAAAGAAAATCAGAGCCTCCAAAAAGAAAAATTGGACTCCACTGAATATCCTCCATCTCTAGTTCTTGATTTTCACACCTTAGTGTTTAAAAGCTATTTTGAAGAATAAAAATATTCTTTATGAAATAAATACAAACATTAATATGAAAAATATATATATATACTGATAAAAATTTGAGGATTGCTTCACATTTTAGGATGAAAATGCATTCTAGTTCCCTGTTACCATTGAAAACAGTAAGAACGTTTTTCATGGTTACTTGAAATCTCTAGATATCATGAAATTGACCCATTATTTGACAGCTTCTATAAGCCAAGAACTAAATTGCAAATGGAGTTAAAACTACAGTACAACAGCTATTCCTCTCTTGGGGATAGATCTTCCCAAAGGACCTAAAATCCCCATACTACAGAGAAACAGCCAAAACAATGTATATAACAGCCCAATTCACAATAGCTAAATTATTATCAACCCAGAAGCCCTTCACTAGATGAGTGGATTAAGAAAATTGTGGCATATAACACCATGAAGTTCTACTAGCTATTAGAAAGAATGGAATTATGGCATTGGCTGGTAAATGGATGGAAATAGAAAATGTCATGCTAAGCAAAATTAACCAAACTCAGAAATTCAAAAATCATGTGTTTTCTCTCATTTGTGGAAGCTATGGTAAAATAAAGGAAAAGGGGAGGGAAGACTAAGATTTCATAAAGTACAATTCAGATACAAATTAAAGAAAAACAAAGAAAGTCTAGGAGAGTAGAGAAAGCAGAAAAGAGAAGTGAAGAAAGACAGGAAAGAAAAAAGGGACGGTTAAGAGGGAAAATGAAAAATAAATTTTGTACTCCTAGGGAACCAAATAATTCCTCTGTGATCAGTTTTAAAGGAAAATCAGCAGAAGCAAGGGATTAGGTTACCAGAGGAGAGAATTGAGGAGTGTGGGGTGAGGGTATTGACCAATTTATATTATGATATTTTGTGCATGTATGAATATGTAACAACATATCCCATCATTATGTGCAACTTTAATGTACCAATTAAAAAAAAGCCTAGGTCCAACTCTTCCATGGACACTAAGGAGTTCACACAAATATCCACATTAATGTCAAAAAGCATTTCTATGTGTTCTAGAAGGAATTTACTTTTTATTTCCTATTTAGTATGGCATTGCTTTTAAAGGAAAATGTTTATTTTGTGTAACAGCCAAGTAGGTAAACATCTGGAGTATTACAGTGTCATAAAATGTCCTGAGAATGACTCTCAGAGTGTCATGACACTTGTTTGTCCACATCAAGAAAACAAAGATAGAGGTATCCTATTTTTAAAGGCCTCCAACCAACAAAAGAAAGCAAAGACAAAGGTAAAAATACCCTGGTATATCCACCTTTGGCTGGAATTTCACCAAAAACTTTGAAATTAAAGATTGACTGTGAATACAATCCCCACTCCACAGTAATTTGCATTTAACTATTTGTGATTTTGTGTATGTGTGTGCTCTGTAAATGGATTTTTAGATATGCAAGAATAAATTTTCAGCAATACTTCAGATTATGTTAAATAAATGGTTTCTAGAAACTAAAAAATAGATATGATTATCTGAAATTTGTATGGGCAAATGAAGTGTAAGTTATACCAATAATTTCTACCTTTTACAATAAATTATTAATATGAATTTTAGATTTAGTTAATTATGAAGCATATGTTAAGCATACTCTTTTCTTCAGCCATGAATTTGAGAACTTTTCATTATGTTTAGGTGTTTATGAGAAACTTTACATAAATTTTATTACAATTAGGAAAATATTAAGATAATTGTCAATAAATGTTGATTCTATGCATTGCCACTCAAAGTATGCTGCTGAACTCTTTTCTGTTCTCATGCATTGAAAATCAAAACTTTGAAAAAAAAACAAAAAATAAAATAAAAAAATTGAAACTTTGAATCAATTGTTTAAATGGAACTGGGTGGTAGAAAAAAATATTTTATAACAACCATAACACAAAACTGGGAGAAGTCATAGGATTTCAGGAACAAGGAAAGTTGAAACTACAAGGTAATTATGAACTCAGGGACATACTATTTTGTAGGCATCTTACTTAGATGATGAACGATACACAGACATAAGATGACTACAAGATATTGATGCATGATCAAATTTGGAATTCTCCAGAATGTATCCCTACTAATGCTCTTAATAATTAGTACACATTCCAAATCTCTTGAGATTAATAATTTTAAAAATGTGTAGTTATTTAGTTACACTCAAATAAACAACTGGGATGGTAAATTTTGTGGAATGGTTAAAATGTGTTAATAAAAATATAAATAAAAGTTAGACATCTAAGCTTATCATGAATATGGAAATGCCATATACTTATAAGAAGACAAACCCAATCTAATAAAAAGCAAAATTAGTAGGAAAATAATGTTTAGATTCAAATAGTTATTATCTCTACAATACTCTGTCTTAGTCCAATTAAATTGGGAAATGCATCATTTAATTTTCTTGCAATAAGTTTAAAAATAGTATTTATAAGCTATAATATGTAAAGCAAGACTGGCTTTAAGACTGAAATGTCTTGAAGCTGCATGATATGAAAAAATAGTAAGGAAAACTTAAGAAATACAGATGTGCCTTCAGATGATATAATGTGATGAGAACTAGGGAATAGTGTCTAGTGTGCTTCTGTTGATGACAAAAAGCAATTTTCATGGATGACATATTTCAGCTTCATTCACAGTGGGATGCCCTCATAACAGTTGGAGCTCAACAAGGCAATAGGCTGTTTCTCAAGGTGGTCAGCTCCTGTCACTGGAAGTGTTCTAACTGAACTTGGATGAACATTCATGGCGAATATCAGGGGTTGTGATTCCTTTCAGAAAAAAAGGTAATAAGCTGACCCTTGAGCCTGCTTCTTCCTTCCAAAGGCTCATGTTATGATCACTCTGACACATTACAGTGTTAATTTTCATTTTGATCTCTAATATGAGGCTGATATCATGTGAAAAAGTAAGCCAGGTGACAATGTTTCATGTTTGGTATTGCCTTGGATATTAGAAAAAATGTATTTTTAATATACAAATCATTCAGTTTTATTTTTCCAAAGTAACTTTGTGATGTCACTCTCCACAATAATGTAGATTATACAAGGAAAATATGTCAATGATTGTACACAGACATAGGTAATAAATTATTAACATATGTATCATAGAATTTACAAAATTTTTATTTCAATTCAGGTTTTTTTAATTTTGTATTCTACTTTAAAGATTATAATCTATGCTGTTTTAAACACTGAAAACAGCTTATTTCCTGGAATACTGTATGAGTTTCTTTTCCTTCTGTTCCTCCTCCTCTCCTTACTTTCCTGTCCCTACTCCTCCTCCTGTTCGTTCCTGTCTTCCTTTTCCTCCTCCATCTCCTTCCTTAATGGAGAATTCTAAACTTCCAAAAAACCTGTTTTATATGGAATACTATTCCAGTTGTATATATCATGCAAAATAAAACTACATTTGGTGTAGTCCTGTGAGGATTAATATTATATATCTTAAACCACAGAATGAATATGTGAGATTCTTTTATAATTTTTTATTAAGGAGTTGAGTTATTATACAATCATGAATGAATATCAAGTACCAATATGGTCGGCATATATTCTTAAACCAGAATTACCCCCACATAGCCCACACCCCAGTCTCTCTTTTTTTTTTTTTTTTTAAAGAGAGAAGGACAGTGAGAGAGAGAGAGAGAGAGAGACAGGGAGAATCAATTTTTATTGAGTTTTTCACATGGCTTTTGTTGCTCTGGCACATAGTTGTGTATGTGGGTTCTGGGGTTTGAACTTGTGTACTTTGCACATGCTGGGCAAGCACCCTAACCTCTGAGCCACCACCCCAAC
>PVKS010030912.1:0-23930 GCA_004027875.1 Aplodontia rufa
ATCTCTAAAAATATATTAGGTTGTATAACATTACACCTTATCTGGATTTAAAACATGTTAATAGACCTCCTTTCTCAATGGCCAGGGCCTAGCTCCAGCCTCCACAGATGAGTGAAGACATTTGACCCTTGTTTCTCTGGGTTATGCTGATTTCACTCAGCATAATTTCTTCCATAGCCATCCATTTACCTTCAAAGGCTGCAATATCATTGTTTCTAATTGCTGAGTAAAACTCCATGGTATATGTGTACCACAGTTTTTAAATCCATTCATTCAGTGAGGGACATCTGGGTTGTTTCCATAATTTAGCTATTGTAAATTGAGCTGCTACAAACATCGATTTCACTGTGTCAATGTAATGTGCTGATTCTAAATTCCCTGGAAAAATACCCAGAAGAGGAATAGCTGGATCATATGGTAGGTTCATCCCTAGTTTTTTGAGGATTCTCCGCATAGCTTTCCAGAGGGGCTGTACCAGTTTGCAGTTCCACCAACAGTGTGCTAGTGTGCCTATCTCTCCACAACCCCTTCAGCATCTATTATTGTTTATTTTCTTCATTTTTGCCAATCTGACTGGTGTGAGATGATATCTTAATATAGTTTTCATTTGCATTTCTCTGATTACTACTGATTTAGAGCACTTCCTCATGTATTCATTGGTTTGATCAATGTCCTCTGTTGAGAAGTTTCTATTTAGTTCTTTGGCCCATTTATTGATTGGGTTGTTTGTGTTTTTGAAGTTGAGATTTTTGAGGATTTTGTAGATTTTGGATATGAGACCCCTGTCAGAAGAATCACAGCCCATGATTCTCTCCAATTCTGTAGGAAACCTCTTGACTAATTTGATTATTTCCTAGGCAGTGCAAAAGCTTTTTAGCTTTATGACATCCCAATCACTGATTTTTTACTTTACTTCCTTCACCTTAGGAGACATGTTGAGAAAGTCTTTGCCTACTCCCAAATGCTGAAGTGTTGGACCTAATTTGTCTACCATCAGTTGCAAGGTAGCTGGTTTAATTCCAAGCTCTGTGATTCATTTTGATTTAATTTTCATGCAAGGTGAAAGATAAGGGTCTAATTTCAACTTTCTGCAAGTGGCTGACCAGTTTATTCAGCACCATTTGTTGAATAGGCTGTCTCTCCTCCATGTCATGTAATATTTTGTCCCCCTTTGTCAAAAATCAGATACTTAAAGATTTGTGGGTTTGTTTCAGGGTCTTCTATTCTATTCCACCGGTCTTCCTTCCTATCTTGATACCAGTACCATGCTGTCTTTATTACTACAGCTCCATAGTATAGTTTTAGGTCTGGTATAGCAAAACCGCCTGTTTCTTCTTTCTTCAACACCCTTTCTAAAAGAGCTAGGAAGGATTTACTCCATCAAAAGAGGTGACCAAGAAAGAACAAGACACGAGATACAGGAAACAGGAGACCTAGCACAGAAGAAAGGAAAAGGAAATCCCTCGAAGAATAATAAAAGGAGATCCAATCCCAGATGATAGCTCTGTCCTAGATGTGGAGGGCAACTGAGGCACTCTGAAGCAATTTAATCCAAAAGGTAGACTGTCACCACCATGACCACCATGTCCATGGGGCCTCCCTTTTAACCTGAGGACAGAGTGGCCAAGAGAGCTTGGCAGGTTCTCAACAGTACTTGGTTTGTTTTGACCCATGTGAGGGTCTCTCCCTTTCTGCTCTGCTGAGAATATGCATATCACTCACAGAAGTTTTCAGCTTTTCTCCCCAGAGCTGGAGGTAGGGTAAGGTGAGTTTAGAAGCAGAAGGTACACGGCAGCCCTCTCTCTTTGACCGTGTTTCTATTACATGTCTGGGACCTGATCATACCTCAGCCCTTCCAGGCACCCCACTGTGGAAAGCCTTGTTTCCCAAGACTCCCTTGTGACCATGCTTCCTTGTGACTTCCCAGTAGAGACCTTGTGAACAACTTAGTCAATCATGTGTACCTTATGGCCTATATCCTAAAAACATAGGATGTCTGTAGTCCATCTTGGTCTCCCACTTTTTCTTTCTTTCTTTCTTTCTTTTTTCAGCTGCTGGGGATTGAACCCAGAACCTAGTGCATACTAAGCAAGCTCTCTACTAATAACTATATCCCCAGGACTAGTCCCTTGTCTTTGAACCAACCCTTGCCCTGTGGGCTGTTTTTCATGGCCCTACACTGGGCCTGCAGGTGGGCATGCTTGAATAAGTCCAAAAGAAGGCAACTGAGAACTGTTTAACACAGCATTGCCTGGGTAGATTACAGGAAGTTGGAAACAAGCTGGCTGTTACAAAGGCAAGAGAAGAGGTAAGTATCATGGATACATCCCACACAGTGCTCCATGGAGTTAGAAGTTTGAAAGCCACATAGATGGGTGGATCTTAAAAAACAAAGTGCCTAGTGCAAAAGGTAAGAACCAAAGGAGATATAGGATACAGCACAATTTATGTCAATTAAAAGTACAGTCTCAAGGAAGCAGCACTCATTTTGCAAAACTTTATACTAGCAAAAGGTTACTGTTGGATCACTTTAGAATGGTGGCTCATTGCATGGGAAGAAAAAAAAGAAAAAGAGAGGGTTGTGTTTGTATGATGTTAGGACAACTTGTCAGATATAGCAGATAAAATTCTGACTTCACTCATCATGCAAAAACAAATTCCAGGTAGATCAAAATTATGATTTGGGTGTGGTATGAGTGTCCTCCAATTTCTTAGGTCATTCGGGGCATAAAGTATTTCTTGTGCAACCCCTTGAGTCCTCTCAAGAGGATTATTATGAGAGGAGCAAGTGTGGCCCCACCGTTCTCTTTCTCTGTTATGGATTCAAGAACTTATCACTTCATGATGTGTGGAAAAGCATGATACACTCTATGATCTCAATCATACAAAATGGGATATTATGTATGTATGAGCATGACCTGGAGGAACATGTCCAACTAAGCTACTTGTGACTGGATTACTTTGTTCTTTGCTTGTTTTCCTGTTTCCTGTAATGCACGTATTAACTTTTTAAAAATTAAAGCTATTCTTAAAACCTGTGGGGGAAAAAAGAACTTATCACTTGCTTATTCCTGTATACACTCCTGCCATTGTTGTCTACTAGTGATGTGCCACAGTTGAGAAGTGGGCACATACCAGCACCATGCCTTGAAACTGCCAAAACTATGAGCTAAATAAATACTTTTTCTTTGTAAAGTTAGCTGCCTCAGGAATTCTTTTGTAGTAATACCTAATCTGGGATGATCAGAATGAAGTCATAGAAGCACTAGAAGAAAATGTAGCTAAATGCTTTTTTATGATTGATGTTGGGCATGCTCTGGATTCCAAGTATAGTGCTCTTCCCCTGTCTCCTCCTTGACTGCCTCTTGCCTGTGAGCCATTTTGTACTCTCCAGGTCTGTACTGGCTGAACAGAATGGATGGGTAGCAGGGCAGGCTTGACATGCAACCTTGCACATAGACAGAGAGAGGCACTATGCTGCCCCCACGACACATCAACCAGGCAGATGAGACAAACTGTTCTCTCTTCCCTAGGGTCAAGAGGCCCTGAAGCTTAAATTCTTATAAATGCCCTCAGAGGGCATGAACATATAAAAAAAGATGGGAAAGAGGCTGGCTAACCTAGATTTAGGGTCATAATATTAGCAAAAACCCAGACCAAAATTCCACACCAGTTACTTCCTTTAACAATCACTATTAGAGCCCTGCAGGGGCTGCTGGATGGGTTCTGGGAGAACAAAATCCCAGGCATCAGCTTCCTTGTAGAGAATATATTGGGGCCCCCAATCCAGGGAAGGTCATCTGGAGAAAGGTCAACCCTCATTTGTTAACAACCAAGAGACATTCATTCTATGACTACAAATTCCCCTAAAGACGATCATTAAGATAAAATATGTTTATGTAGAAGCATAATCAGGACAGAGCAAGAGGCCCTATTTGGCATCAGGCAGGCTCTTTGGAGGCTCTGGGAAGCAGAAAGCAGTCTTGGCCCCATGGGGGCCATCTGCACAGAGTCCCACTGGTGAGTTTTATTAAAAGAAGCTCATTATGATTATTTCATCCTAGCCTTTATAACTTTATTACCGAATTTGAATTAATTTTTGCAACTCCAACAGACGCTGCTCACCCAGTGTCATTTTTATGACTCAAGGTGGAATGTAAGAGTAAAGAGAGAGTCCAGAGGAGCAGAGAGGGGATCCCAGGGTGCTCATCTATAGAACTGCATCAGCAGCAACTGCACCAAATCTGAGACAAGAGTTGGAAGTACCATGAATTACACAGAATGAGGTTGCCCCATGAGCCCTCTTGAGTCCCAGGTCTGCTTCACCTTCCTGTACTTTCTTGAGGTGAGGGTGGGTGAGGCAGCTCTGGAGGAAAAGAAAGAAATTTCCCCTGCCTCCTGTCTCAGATGGTCCTCAGACATACCCTCACAGGGAAGAAGACCAGAGGATGCTTTTCAGTGATAGACATGGTACATTCTGAACTGCCCATCACCCACTTGCCCTGGACTCATACAACATGGTAACCTGCCCACTTATAGGTGCTAGCCCTTGATTTTCTTTAGGCCAATGACTCTCTCCCACTGCCTGCCCAGATGATTAAGGGTACCAAACCCCACTGAACCTCCAGCTCCAGAAGGGCCCATGTGGCTCAATCAGGACAATGAAACCCGAGTTCATTTGTTGGTACATATGGGGACATTCTCTCTTTTCTCTCTGTTGAGTTTGCTAAGATGGGACAATGTAATTCCCAGACTCCTGGGTGGCCTATTCTCTCCTGAGAAGTAGAAGTGAGAGGGGAAGACAGCAAGACCAACCACTGGTGGTAGTTCCCCAGAGGTTGACTGTGTCCCCTAGAGGTTGATGTGCTGGAAGATTTATCCCCACTGTAGTCATATGAGTGGTGATAGAATGTAAAGAGGTATGGCTTAGTGTAAGATGTCTAGGACAGTGGGGACACAGAACTCAGAAGGGATAGTGTAGTAGGGACCCAGATTTGACAACAAGTTGTCAAAGATGAGCAAATCTCAGCTTGGGGCTTCCATCCATGCACAGGTAGTAAAAGCATGTCTCTCCAGTTTCCTGTCTCACCATATGATCTCTCCTCCAAGGACTCCCACCTTCGTGTTGTAAGGCCCTCATCAGAGGCTGGAAAGATGGGGGCCATTTTAGCATACAAAACTGTAAGCTAAATAATCCTCTTTCTTTATAAAGTACCCAGTCTCAGGTGTTTTGTAATAGCAACAGAAAATGCACGCGTGCGCGCGCACACACACACACATACACACACAGACAAAAAAAATAGCTGGTGACATCATTTAGGTCCCCAAATCCAACTGTGGCTAAAGTTGATACATTCCTGGACTTTCAAGTTCTTTGAGGCAAATCACTTACCTTTCTGTCTCTTGCAACCCCAAGGTTCTAGCATGATCCCACACAGACAGACACAACCATATTTACTGCCCTCAGTCAGATACCACAGTTTGATTTTAAAGCCAGAACCCCCTAAGACTCTCAAGGCATCTGACATTCCACTTCCTTCTGTCCTGTGCATGCACCCTACTTTCTGGAGGAATCTAGTTTGGAGCAAGGGGGAATCTATCATGTCTGTGGCCCAGGGAAAGACGCCAGGCTCTAGTTCAGTCCCCAGATACAGGTCCTTGGCAAACAATGCTTCAATGGAACCACAGAAATATGGAGGACACTGAGGTTGGGCCCAAAACAGCAGGACTGTGCTGAAAACCCAGGAGTTATCAGAACTCCTCCCAGGCTTCCTGCAGCAGGGCTCAGGGACCTGCTATCTACAGCCCTCAACAAAAGTTCCAAACACCCCTACCTCACAAATGCTAGCTGAATTGCCTAGTTTCATCCACACCTGTGGCTTCCCCCTATCTTGCACCAACTTCCTGGAAGCCTCTGCAACCTGTCCAAAAGCCCCCAGGATTCACAAGTGTTCCTTAAGAAATCAGTTTCCTGGGCCTCCTGAAGCAAGGGAGGCTGCAAGCAGGAAGGCCAGCGGAGCCCTGCCCTGGGAGCACCTGCTAAAGTCAAGGAGGGTCCCTGGGACCAGCGCTGGTCTCCAGGACACCAAACTTCCTCTCTGCTGGGCAGTTGGCCCGGGAAGGGAACTGGCCCTGAGTTTTCTCTTCAAAGCGGCTCCCCAACATACAGCGGCCAGATGGCAGGAGCCAGTGGAGAGACTGGCAGATTGTTTAATGAAAATATTTACTGTGAACTTCAGAACAAAACAGAGACACCCACAGGTCCCAACAGAAGGGAAAATTCCTTGAGTATTCATTTAGAATGTGGGGGAAGCAGGAGACTAGGAAGTAGGATGGTGATGGCCAATGTTTCAGGGCCATGTGTGGCCACAGTCACAGCCTGGGGGATTCCACCCATGCACAGGTGGTTAAAGTATGTCACAGACAGGGAAATCCCTGTTGTCAACCCAGTACACACTTTGCATTCTCTCATCTGAACATCTGGCAGTCTCCTGGACATTGCTCTCTGAAGGCCCTCAAGCACCTCACACTTAGAATATCTAAGACATTCTAGGGACTGATGATCTCATCCATCTCATCTGCATCCACATCCACATGGCCCCACATCAGGACCTGTATCTCCCTGTCCTGCAAAGATGCCTCCTATCTCACTCCTAAGGGTCTCTGGAACCTCACCCATTAATACCTATCCACTTTGCCATTGCTGTCACCCATGCTTCCAACAGAAGTAACCACCTCATCCATCTCTGGATTCTTCACATCCAAGTCCCAAAGCATTTCTCTCCACCTGCCTACTAATTTCCCTTGTGGGACCCTCCACGTCATGCAGGGTGGGTAAGGGTCTTATGGAGTGTCAATGTTTGTCCTTTTGGAAGGCCTTGGTCCCCATATAATACAGGAGGTCTCAAAGGCTGCCCAGCCATGTGTCAGTGATGCTATTTCTTTCTAGGTCATGAACATTCAATAGCCTGCCCCTATGTCCCCTTCCCTAGCCCTGACAGTGGCCCCCAGCTCCCCTCCCTCCTCTTCATCACTCCCTCTTCTACCCAGAGTTCAGGCATACAAAGGTGCTGGGGCCAGAGCAATGGTTCCTCCTGGCTAATTCTGGGAGTCAAGGGCAGCACCTTAGGATGGGTTACACTGTACCACTAAGCCACCTACTCATAAAGAAGAATTCTCCAGATACCTCTTTAGCAATGTAACAGCAAAAGGTCCCCACTGGTGGCAACAATGAAGATTACATCAGCAATATTGACTTTGAAAGTGCTAATTTGAGTATAGTTTTTCTTCTCCAAAATTCATGTTGAGGTTTAATCTCCATTATGACATAAGGTGGGCCCAGGAGTGACCTTGCAGAGGCTTTGCCCTTGTGAAAGGACTCATCTATTCTTGGATTTATGGATCAACAAGTTATCTAGTGAGTGAGTCTGCTATAGAAGCCAGTTGGGCTAGGTCTCTTGCAGGGCCCCTTCTCTGAACATGTGATGTCCTGTACCACCTCAGGACTCTGCCAGCAAGAAGACCATCACCAGACGCAACTCTCGACCTTGAACCAGACTGTAAGCCAAGATGAACTTCTTTTCTTTATAACTTACTCAGTGCATGGTATTATTATTAGCAACAGAAAAAGGACTAAGACAGGAGCCTTACAAATTTACCCTTGCTTATTATTCACAGCACTCCCGTGGTGTAGGAATGGTACTACGGTTAATCAAATGAAGACTCAAGCCCAGGAAGGGGAAACACCAGCCCAGCAGGGAAGCGGCATTCCTATCTGACTCCTATATCCCTCTTGAATCCTTGCATTTGAGCCCAGCAGACAATAGGCATCTGAAGGTGTCAGGATCCCTGGCCCAGCTGGGGACCTTGTTCCAGAACCATACCTGCTGTGACCCTGAGGTACAAACATCCATTCTGCTTTTAGTCATATCAATCACCAAGAACAACTGTGAGGGTTGCGGCTTTGACAAGGACTAGGAGGAGAGGGAGCACTCTATAGTGGCATCAAGCAGCCTCAGCCACTTACCACCCAGATTGCCTCTGAAGCTCTCTTATTAGGGTCTGTATTCATGGGAACTTTCCAATGAGCACACAGAAGTATGTGTCTGAGGGAACTGATGAAACACTGAGGGTCTCTTTTCAGGGCCACTGGGCACAAAGATGCCCTGCTCAGCTCCAGGGATGCCAATCATGTGGATTGTGCTTGGAAGAGCATGTTGCTCACCCTGTCAGGTGTCTTACTACTCACTCCAGGAAGCACCAGGACATGGGAGTCCCATGTCCTGACTGTCATTTCACAAGCTGCAGCCCCCAGTGACATCCCACTGCCCTTCTACACCTAGCATGGGGAGGAAGAGGACTGGGGACAGTCCCTGGGTCACTCCTTGAGCAGTCCAGGGACACAGAGAGACAGGA
This sequence comes from Aplodontia rufa, assembly GCA_004027875.1. Classification (NCBI taxonomy): domain Eukaryota; kingdom Metazoa; phylum Chordata; class Mammalia; order Rodentia; family Aplodontiidae; genus Aplodontia; species Aplodontia rufa. Next base: position 8,416 of record PVKS010030912.1, read on the forward strand.
GTAAGTAAGCAGCTGGCCCATCTCTCCAGTTGGAAATTCCTGCCTGCTTTGAATTTGCCCGGAATGGACCTTTGGAATTTGTCTTTTCCATCTCTCATACGTGCTGGATTTGACTCCTGTTTGTTTTCCTGTGTGAACTTGGTGCCTGGACGGCTGGGGTTGGAGACATTAATTAGCCCCTACGGGCTCACAGGGCCCTCTCCACTGATGTTTCCTCTTTGAGAAAGACCCAAGCTGCAGTGGAGGAAGAAGCCAGGGGCTCCTCTACTCCCCAAATCCTGGTCATTCTTCTCTGCTCCACATACAGCACCAAGCCTGCTGTCCGACCACAATGTTGACAGGGCTTAATTTGATCAGTCCCTTTTAGAGAAGGGAGGAAATCAGAAATCAGAGCGAGTGCTGAATCCTGTAAATTTAATCTGTGACACAGCCTCACGGGGGCCTTTCCTAACAACTGGGGTGTGGGGGGAGACAGTGGGGATGCCAGGAGAACTGGGAGAGAGGGGAAGAGGAGGGTCCACCCTTCCTGCAGAGAGAGTGGCTCAGGCCCTGGCTGCCTTGGACAGTCCAAGGGCCGCAGAGGACAGGCCCAGCAGTCAGTTAGGCAGAGACTACAAAAATCATCACAATTCTACTTGAGAAGGGTTGGAGTTTCATTTTCTTGTTTAAAAGCTTCTGTGGGGCTACAGTGGTGGCTCAGCAGTTACAGTGCTTGCCTGGCATGCACAAGGACCCAGGTTCAAAGCCCAGCACCACATACACAACTAAGTGTCAGAAAAATAGAACTCGGATGAAAAAATAAATAAAGTTGATCCTCTCTCTCTCTTTCTCCTCCTCCACCTCCTCCTCTCTCCCTCTCTCTTAAAAAAGAAGCTTCTGTGACTGCCCCCAGTCACAGCTGGCAGTCCAGCCAGCTCACCAAGAGGACTGAATGAACATGTCTGTATATGTTGGCCCTGTCGCCTCAGGGAGGGCACCTGCTCTGACTCCCACCTAGGCACAAAAAGGGTGCCAAGGTCTCACACAACAGGCCCCTCTCACCCCCTGGGTTCTCCCACCTCTGAAGCTGAAGCACCCTGTTCCCAGGAGAGGGACACACTCCCCAGTGCTCAGAACCCCACTGTCACTTTCTGCCTAGCAAACCCTGCTCCTCTTTCCAGGTCCAGGCCTGACTGTCCTGTCCAGGAGAGTTCCTGCTTGTCTACCTGGTCTGCTTGCCCTCCATCAGGCCAGTTGAGTGGCTCCTTACTTCTTTGGCCTCAAAACCTATACTGTCATTCATTTGTTCCTTCATTCGTTCCTCAAGTATTTCTAGAACAGCTAGCATCAGGCCCTGTGCAGTATCAACTCCATTACAGCCCTATGGGGACTCTACTGTTGTGACCACCCCACCCAGGCACTCACATACACACTTTAATACACCTACTCACACACAGGCAAACTCACACACCTACACATATGCAAACACATGCCAACTCTAGCTCACACACACTCACATCCTCCCTACTTCTGGGAGGCTGAGGCAACTTGAGACTCCTCTATAGATCTCCAGGCAACTATATGGAGCTTGACAAAAAATAAATAAATAACACCTGTTGGATAAATGGAAAACTGTTGTCCTGATGTTACCTATGAACGTGCTTAGGCTGGAGAGGGAAGAAGCCACTGTAGGCATCAAAGCAGTGACTGCAGCACCTTATCCGGAGGTATGCCTGTCTCTTTCTTGACTGTCACCAGCAGGGAAAGTGGCTGTGAGGCTAGCAGGACACATAAAGGCTGTGTGTGCTCACTGTGCTCATGCAGAGTGTGCATGTGTCACTGACCTTTCCTCTTTGTGAGGACCGTTGTCATGGCTCTTGACACATTGACAGCCCCAGGTGCAGCCCTGACAACATGCCACTGGTCACAGGCCACAGGCCAAAAGCAGCCCTTACTTGGGCCTCTCTGATCCCTGGGTCCCTGTTACATCAGCTGCACGAGCTTGGTGCCTGTGGGCCAAGTGGGTGAGTGTCACCATGTCCTTTTCTCTCTGACCCTGGCGCTCTCTGTTTACATATTGAACATAGAGAAATGGTCTGCATTTTCAGAGAGAAATAGGCTCTCTCTCATATTTTCCTAAAACAGGTGGCCCTTGGGGTTGGAGCAGTGGCTCGGCAATTATGGTGCTTGCCTCACATCCATGAGTACTTGAGTTCAAACCCCAGCACCACACACACAACAAAGTGTCAAACAAATGAAAGTCACGTGAAAAACTAAATAAAAATTGCTTCTCTTTCTCTCTGTCTCTCACACTGCCCCTCTCTCTCTTTAAAAAACAAAACAAAACAAAAAATAAAAAAACAGGTGACCCTCTTGGCTAACCTTTTTTTTTTTTTTAAACTGTTAACTGAGAAATATTTTGCTCCCATAAGAACAGCCATGTGGGAGTGTGGCACAAGAGGGAACAGTGGGCTCTCAGCAGGTTGCCCATCTCCAGCCCAAGGCAGCCAGCAGTGGTTAAGTGGCTCAGTTGCTGGGCCTTCTTATTTTTGTAAAGAGGCTAAAAATTTGGATTTGCATGTAAAGTCTGATTTTAAAATATTACCAAGAAATATTAAAATAATGGAAACAGCACTATTCACGAAATGAGACAAAGTTGGGCTCCCAGGAAAGTCAGTGAGTTCAGCTCCGTGCCCTGGGTGCCCATTTCCTGGATGTCCTCCTCCTATTTGCCTGTGACCCTCTGAGAACAGTCACATTTTATCAAACCAGAGAAAGCCCACTGACTGCAGCCCCACAGTGGCTGAAGGTTCCTGGGCCATAGCCCACATCCTTCTTATTTACTTGCATCCCTTTCCCCTACTGGTGGATGTGATTTATTGAGGGATCCTCATACAGTGACCCAATAAACATTCACTGGTTATTCCCACAGCAACAAATATTTGTGAGCATGAGACTCCTCCTCTCATGGGATCTTGGTTCAGTTCTGCACCCAGCCAAGGGTTCATCTAATATCACATGCACTTCAGAAAAAGAACTAATGTTCTTTATTTGTTTTTTTTTTTAAGAGACAGGGACAGTGAGAGAGAGAAATTCAATTTTATTTCTAGTTTTTCACATGGCCTTCATTGCTCCAAAACTTTTTTGTGTATGTGGTGCTGGGGTTCGAACTCGCATACTCACGCATGCCAGGCAAGCACTGAATCTCTGAGCCACCGCTCCGCACTGCATCTCTGAGTCACTGCTCCAGTCCCTTAATACTCTTAATATATAAACAAATATAAACAGTTTCTATAAATCAACAAGAAACAGTCCAGCAATTCAAATGAGAAATGAGACAGTGGTGTGAACTGACAGTTTTGAGAAAAGAACATCCAGCAACTTTTAAATATATGAGAAGACATTCAACCTCACCCTTAATAAAAGAAATACCTGCATTAGATTGTCAAAATTAAAATGTGTGGGTCACAAGCTGGGCATCCATGACATGGCATTAGCCCTAGATAACTAAGTATACATTCATTTGTTCTGGAATATTTGATAATGTTTCCTCCTCAATTGTAACTATATATCATCTAATAAATAATAAATTAAAAAAATAAAATAAAATGTATGCCAAATATTAAAAACAAAACACGTGGGTCAGGGTCTGGAGTGGTGGCTCTGCAGTTCTGGCACTTGTCTGGCATGCGGGAGGACATGGGTTGGATACCAACACCACATACACAAGGAAGTGTCAGAGCAATGAAGACCTCGTGAAAAACTAAATAAAATTGATTCTCTCTTTCTCTCTCTCTCACTGTCCCCCTCTCTCTTTAAAAAAAATGTGTGGGTCAGGGGTTGATAAAAGTGTATCCAGCACACTTTCCTAGGAAGTCAATATGGTCATCTCTATCAAAATTTAAAATACACCATCTTTGTGAACCAGCAAGCTGAGTTGAAGATTTTAATCCTACAAATGTCCTCAAACAAGTGTACAAAGGAATTAAGCATAAAGATATCCAGTGCAGCATTACTCAAAATAGTGAATACTGAAAGAGACTAAGTCACACCAATCTAGGACTAGTTAAATAAGTTACCCATATACTGGAATATCTTTGCAGAAAAAAAAAGGACAGATGTGCAAATTTTGATATAGAAACTCTCCAAGATATACTATCTGACCACAGCAACAACAAATGTAGTATATAGCACACAGTGTGTGTAGTATGGTAATATTCATTTAAAAATAATAAAAATAAAAGCATACATCACAAAATCCTTTGAACCAGAGATTCTAGTTCTAGGATCTCTCCCTCTCTCTCTCTCTCTCTCCTTCTCTCTCACACACACACATGCATGCATGTGCACACACATATGTGCTTAGAACATCCTGAAAAGATAGAAGAAATGGAAATAGTGGCTATCTCTAGAGAAAGGAGCTGAACACCTGGATGACCAGTGGGGAAAGTGGAGGTGGGGGACAGCAACAAGCAGTTGGAGGCCAATTTGTTGTCCGCCTTTTCATATAACTGCAATCCATTAGTCATCCCAATCCAAACCCAAGTCACATGCATGCAGAAAAAACCAGGAATGTCAGCGATGGCCAGAGGTGGGCCTCACCCAAGGAAGGGTGAGGAGACCAAGGGAATCCCCATTCAGGTCTGGCTCCTTCAGGGCTCTGCACTGGACAGCAAGTGCCCAACTAGGAAGATCTGGGAAGATCTCGTTGGCTTGCCTCTAGGCACTGTCGTGGCAGGATGCAATGACCGTGTGGTCCACTGATGAGACCCTTTAAGAAGGGGGTTAGGCTGCTGCCATCAACTCCTGAAGATGGATGGACATGGATCAACTGGACAGGAGGGGTTGATAAGCACACTCTCAGGGACTAGGAGGCCAATGGGCTGGAACCACAGAGTTAGTGGGACTAGCATCCCCACCTCCCAGTCTCTACTTCCCCGATACCCTCCCAGACTTCAGGGCCCAGACACATATGAAGGAATCTGACACTCGCTAGTGATGGCTGAGAGAGGCAAGCATAGGGCAACAGAAGGCCCTGAAGGCCCAGGCAGGCAGAGTAGGAAGAGTGTCCATGGCCAAGGGTCCAGAAAGAACAAAAATGTAGAGGCAATCCTGCATGGTGAGTGAGGAGAGATCTGGCTAGGGAGGAGGGCAGGAGAGCAGACGGCCAGGAGAGGCCACGGCTGTGCACAGGCCTCATCCTGAGAACGTGGTAAGAGACTGGAGGTTATGAGCCAGAGAGAGATGTGACCAGATGTGTTGTTCTCCAGAGCAGCTTGGTTTCAGTAGAAGACAGGACTGGAGTGGAGCAGGAAGAGATTCAGCAAGTGCATAAGCACACAGGGTAGAGAGGGAGAAACCAGCTGGGATGCAGGGAGGGAGCCCTGAAGAGAGGATTCTGGGTTTCAGAGCAAAACAAGTGAGTACCCTGGAAAGCTGCAGTGGGAACTTTAGTAGGAGATGCCTGGGAGGAAAAGGAGGCATTTTGGGCACATTAAGCTGAGGCTCCTGTGGGTGATCCACAGAACACACGTTCCCTGCACACTCAGGTATAAGGGGGTCTGGAACCCAGTGAGGGTGGGCTAAAGGGTGGACTGGGGAGGTCCTGGGTATGGGGTTGCCTTCTGGGACAAGTAAGACAATGACAGGCAGAGTGACTGCAAACAGGAGCATGCCAGGAAGATATAGAGTTGTTATTGATTTCAGCTCACTTCCCCAGGATACTGTCAGGACACCATTCAGTTCTGTCTTCTCTAGCCAGTCAGCAGGGTTGGAGGATGAGCAGGCTTGCCACAGCCCAACTCCCTCCCCAAGAGCCACAGCTCTGCATCCCCCACCTGCCATATATAGTACAAAGGCCAGCCTGGATATGACGTGGAAGGAGTCCCCACATGGATCCCGCCCAGCCCAGGCAGTGCAGTCATTGCCTTGCATCCCTGAAACCTCCTGTCTCAGAGCACCAAAGGCAGGTGGGCTGGGACCTGGAGGTTTTCCTAGCCTGAGTGCCCACCAGACATGCCTGGGTTTGCAATACCTGTCCTTGACACCAATAGAATACAACCAGCCAAACCCAGCTGACTTCACAGTCCTGCCACTTCTGGGAACATACTGGGGTACCTGTAGGGTGCCAGACCCCAGGGTGGCGCCTTCACCCCAGTTGCCTCATTCAACATCTATAACCATCCCATTTTACAGCCTGCTGCTTTGTGCCCCTTGCACAGCGAGGAGTCTGAAAAATGTGCATACCGGTCCTGGCAACAACTCTCACAAGTATTCATTATACATTTAAAAAGCTGAGGCTTAATGAAATCAAGGGGCTCCTTCAAGTCCCCTCCTGAGGGAATGGAAGGAAAGGAAGTGAACAGCTAAAGAATCAGATGTAAGTGGCTTGGATTTAAACAAATGCAGGAATGGGTCAAAACACTGGACTCTTCACCAATTCCCCTGACAACCGGGTCAGTGGCAACTCGACTTCTGCCAGACTCTGACTGCCACCAGCATACTCTCTCTCTAGGGGTCCTGCCCCACCACTCAGGGCTCAGGGGCACATCCCATGGTCCAGCCCTACAGGAAACCTTCTGCAAGCTGCTCTTGAAATCACCTCCAAGAAGAAAGAATCACTTTGGCTTCCAAAGATATCCCCAGGCAGGAAATGGGCTGCAGGCACCATGAATGTTTAATTACACTAATTGTCCAAGTTCAGTTCACCTCATCATTCCTTAAGTACCTTATGGGAAATAGTGATTAAGCGTGAAATGGTTCATTTTTACAACTCCCCTTTCTCACGGTTCCCTGTGCCTGCTGGGAGCCCCAGCCAACCACCTGGCCTCTCTTGCTAATACTCACCTTCCCTCTTTCTAATTTAATTTTCTGATCTTTTCCCTTGACATATTTACCCCCTGCATTCCAGCACCTTGGCACACAACACCAAGGCACCATAATTACTTAAGTATAAACCTCTCATGGAAATCTGCTTTTGACTTTGTTAGAAAACACTGTAATCGAATCCCTGAGAGTCAGGATCAAAGGGCTGGGCCTCCCAGAGGAAATACATCACAGGATTAAGTGGTTTAGCAAGAGGAGATCCCTGCAGGCAGGCAGGACAGCAGAACCAATGGCTGAGGCCAGCCACTGTCTGGGCAAGTGGGCAGGGCATGCAGGCCAGCAAAGCAGGATGAGCCAGTGGGTAGAGCAGGCACATGGGCAGGCTGAACAAGTGGGCAAGTGGGTATGGTAGGAAAGTGGGCAGATTAATAGAGCAGGCAACAGGATGGGCTGGTGCAAGAATATGTAGATGGCAGGGCAGGCAAGCAGGATGAGCTGGGCAGGTGGGTGGAGCAGGCAGGATGAGTGAGAAGGCAGGAAGGTAGTACAGGTGGGCAAAATCAGGCAGACAGAGCAGCAGGACAGAGAGGCAGGTAGATGGATACGATGGAATTGCTAGAAAGTATAAAGTAGCCATTTCCTGGCCAGCAGGCATCAAGAGCACTGGACACTCAGAGGACTTTGACCATGAGATGCTTCCATGGGCTCTACTATGAAACGCACGTGTTGGTCTTGTCATTTGCTTACTCTAGAACCTGTTTCTGCAGAGGCCAGAGGGAGACCTGGCTTCAAACATATATTACCTATTTGGTTTTAATGTTACTCTGGGGAAGTGTGTGCATGGAGGTGCAAAGAAGCTGAGGCCTGGATGGATGGCTTGGCATGCTGGTGCTCACCTGTAATCCCAGCTGCACCACAGGCTGAGGTAGGAGGATCACAAGTTCAAAGCCAGCCTCAACAACTTAGTGAAGCCCTAATCAACTCGGAGAGACCCTGTCTCAAAATAAAATGCATTTTTAAAAAAGGCTGGAGATCCATCTCAGTGGTAAATGCTCCTGAGTTCAATCCCCCTTCCAAAAAAAAAAAAAAGGAGCCTGATGGACTCTGACCTGAGGAATGCTTTTGGAGGGCCCACCTTCCAGGGAATGTGGGCTTGACTGGCACTGCGGCACTGCAGAGTGTTTGAGTTTGCACAAGACTCCCTTTATTTCACATACATATATTAAAAATATCACCATTCATGTCCTGGTTTGACATTTTTTCATTTCATAATGCAATGCTGCTCTCAAAAAAATGAAAGGGATTCGAGTCTGTCTTTCACATCAGAGTCTGACACTGTGGACCTGTGGCCCAGGCACACAAACGTGCTGAAATAAGTGAGTCTTAGAAGGACAAATATGGCACAATATTTATATAAGTTGTCCCCATCTTATCTAACTAAGCTTTTGCTTTCTGTAGTTTTAGTTACTCTAGGTCAACCTGAGTTCAAAACATAAAGGGAAAATTCCACAAATAAGAAATTCATAGGTTTAAAATAACTTTTACTGTAGCATATTGTTGATTTCCTATTTTACTGTTACTGTTGTTAATATCTTCCTGCCTAATTTATAAATTAAATTTTATCATAGGTATGCATGTATAAGGAATCAGTAAATACAGGGTTCAGTACTCTCAGCAATCTCAGGCATCCATGGAATGTCTTGGAATGTCTCTACTGCAAATAAGGAGGGAATACTATATCTATCTATAACAGTCAAACACACAGAAGCAGATTATGTAATAGTATTTGGCAGGGAAGGCAGGAGGAGAAATGGGGAGTTGTTTTTCAATCTTCAATCTGTATGACGTCTCAGTTATGATAGGACACTGTACATTGTGCCTAAAGTTAACAATATGGGATTGTGTACTTCAAACTTCATTAATAGGGCAGATCTCGTGTTTAGTGTTCTTACCATAAAAATAGGGGGGAGGCCAGGCTGGGAATGTGACTCAGTGGTGGATGACTAGCAATGGCATGGGTGGGGCCCTAGGTTCCACTCTCAGTGCTCCCAAAAAAGTGGGTGGAGGGTGAAAGGCACCGTTAACTTTAGGAGGTGTTGGCTACATCTATTACCTTGATGGCATTACAGATGTTTGCATATGTTCAAATTCATTGCACACATTAAATAAGTGCAGTTCCTTGTTTTTCAATGATATCTAAATAAAATTGTTTTTAAAAATTATTGCAGAAAAAAAAACTTCTTTGTAAAAGGCAAGATACCTATATGTTACCAGGTCTGACTACAAACTCATCAAGAAGGAAAATGTCATGGGTGGCACATGCCTGTAATCCCAACGACTTGGGAGGTGGAGGCAGGAGGATAATAGGTTCAAGGCCAGCTTCAGCAACTTAGTAAGACTCTGTTTCAAAGTAAAAAAATTTTAAAAGGGGTTTGGGATATAACTCAGTGGTAAAGCACCCCTGGATTCAATCACTAGTACTCCCCCCACCAAAAAAAAAAAAAAAAAAGAAAGAAAGAAAGAAAAGAGGGGATTCTAGGGTTACGAACTACATTATCATTCATAGTCTGCAGTCAGAGCTCAGTGTCTGAGCTCCAGTCCTTCTGAGAATTCTGATAATAGAACACATCAAAGCTCAACAAGCCAACCCAATCAACAGATAAAATGGTATCTAATAAATTGTTTGCTCTTTCCAAGATGATATGGATCCAGCATCCAAATTGCATTTGTCCCTATTTGACCCACATCATGTTTGTCTAAAATTTTTTCCATTTGTTTGTCTAAAATTTTTATCCAAATTTCCATAATATAGTAGGAAATTAACCAGGAAGTTATGGCAAAATCCATAGCAGCTGACCCCAAATCAGAACCTTATTGTCACCCTTGCGTTATGTGTTTAAAAACATGTAAATTTTACATTTTGAAATATAGTACAGGTTAAGCATCCCAATTTGAAAATTCAAAATCTGAAATGCATCCATACTCTGAAACTTTTTGAGCACAGATGTGACGTCACAAATAGAAAATTCCACATGGGACCTCATGTGATGAGTTGCAGTCAAAACATAGAAAGGTGCAGTAAAAAATGTTGCATAAAATTACCTTCAGGCTATGTGTGCAAGGTATATGTAAAATACAAATGAATTCAGTGTTTAGACTTGGGTGTTACCCCCAAGATATCTCATTAGGTACATACAAATAATCTGAAATCTGAAAAAAATCTGAAACACTTCTGGTCTGAAGCATTAGGGGTAAGGGATATTTAGCCTATGCATCTTTTTCAAATAAAATTGATGCTCTCAGGCAACATTGTTACATTTATCCTAGACTGTTATCTCCACATGATAATTTATGGCATGATTAAATGAACAAATAAATTTTTCTTGGTAAGCAAATGCATTTGTGAGAGATTGTTACCTTGTACCAATCTGCTATACCAATCCCAGCAAAAATACAACTTTGAAGCCTAGTGGTACCATGGAAACCACCTGTGGTTCCTAATAAAAAGAAACAGTGACGTTGCTCTTAAATGGTTCATTAATTTTTAAAGTACATTATCTATAGCCACCTATCTAATCATCATGGCAGCACATTACGTTAACTCTGATTCTTATTTTCATTCTTTAGATGAAGAACAATATCCCAGTTTCACAAGTATCAGAACCAGAATCTGAACTCCTTGAATTCTCCTTAGTAGCCTGAGCACTCAGACACTATGCTAGTCTGTGCCTTTGGGGGATGCCACGCTTTAACTCTAACATTTTAAGCAAGCTAATATAACTTTTTAAATTTTTTTTGAGACAGGGTCTCATTAAATTGCTTGAAGTCTCACTAAGTTGTTGAGGTTGGCTTTGAACTTGCAAACCTCCTGCCTCAGCCTCCCAAATCACTGGAATTATAGGCATGTGCCATCACGCCAAGCAAGTTAAATATAATTTTTTTGAAAATTCTTTCTCAATTTCCTGATTGGCAAGAGGGCAATCATTGTTACCATTCAGTACTGCTAAGAAGATTTTCATGTGTCTGTCAAGTTAAGATGAGCAGATTGGAAAAGAATGTAAGTGCCTTATACATTGTGATTACCATATTTTTGTCATTGATTCCACTGGTAGCACAATAAGTTTTAAAAAATAATAATGAAGAGCTATTGAGCCAGGAACACATTCCCGTACTCCCAGTGATTTAAGAGGCAGAGGCAGGAAGATGGCAAGTTAGAGGCCAGGCTGTGAAAATTAGCAAGATCCAAGATCCTCAGTAACTCTGTCTCAAAATAATAAAGAAGACCAAGGATGTAAATCAGCAATAAAGTTCCCCTAGTTCAATCCCCAGTATATGTATGTATGTATATATATATATATAAAAAACAGCTGTTGAACCGCCAATTCCCATGATTAAACGTATGCACATTTTTCTTATGTTTCCTTTATTAAAGTTTCAAGACAGAGACAAACTTATAGCTCAAATGTTTAACTTTATTCTTTTGTTCACTGGGCTAATTAAAAGCATAAAATATGGCATTTCTAACAAGTCTGGAGAACAGAAGCACATAAAATCATGCACAGTCATGTGCATACAGGTCCAAATACATTCAAGGATACCTTTGAAACAAAAGTTTAAAATGCTTGCCATTGTTAAAGGCTGCTGAAAACTAAATACTATTCTGGATTTTTTAAAAATAACTCTGTTTACTATAAGGATTGTTTTCCAGAAAATAGATGAAGACAAATATTGAGTATAATTTGAAGAGTTGTAGATAACTACAGATTTTAAAATAAAAGGCTACTCTGTACAAATTTGCAAAGCATAGTTGATAAGCACTTCTCTTTTTGGTCAATCCTGATTAAATACTGACTAAAGATTATCAGGGTCATCTTCTCTATGAAAGGTGACATGGTAGTTCCCACTTATTCCTGAGAGACAGCTTCCAAAATGTTCCGTGAATGCCTGAAATCTTGGCTAGTACAGACCCATGTATAAACTATGTTTTATCCTACCCATACATACTTATGATAAATTTTAATTTGTAAATAAGGCACAGTAAAAGATTAATAAAAATAATAATAGAACAATTAATAATACACTGTAAGAAAAATTACATTAATGAGGTCTCTCTCCCTCTCAAAATTCTTTATCGTACTTTGACCTTTTTACTAAACAAAGGAAACACTTTTCAGCTTTTCTTTGGCATATCCTAATTGCTAGCATTACAACTCTTGCATTTTAGGGCCATTACAAGTAAAATAAAGGCTACTTGAAAGCAAGCACTGTGATACTGACAGTCAATCTGAAACTAAAGTTACTAAGTGAGTAGTATATACAGTGTGGATACACTGGGAGAAATGATGACTCATGTCCTGGGTAGAATAGAACAGTAAAGTATGAGAGCTCATTATGCTACTCAGAACTATAAGCAATCTAAGATTTATGAATTGCTTGTTTCTGGAATTTTCCATTTGACATTTTCAGATGGAAGATGAAAGCTGTGGAATGTGAAACTGCAGATGGGGAATTATTGAACTATAAAATTGTATCATTTTATGTGTATGTAAATTGTATCATACTACCTGCTTTGCTAAAAGTTATGCTTATTGAAATAAAAACAGAAACAACAACAACAACAAAAAAAACCACACCCATGAAAGCCCCTAGGCCACTAAGCAACCACTTCCAGGTACCAGAGGGCCACGCATCAAGGTTCTGGGAGAAACCAGTATCCCTTCTCCCTTTCCCTGGAGCAGTAGACCAATTTTGTTCCTAGGAATTCCTTGGAACCCTATATGCACACAACCTTCCCCTAGTCAATCAACCTTCCCTTACAGAGCAAGAGCCTATCACTGAGCCAAGGCAGCCATAGTGGTCCTTCAATACTGGTTCTTGCAATCACACCAGAAAGATTTTAGATATATTGCTCAGAGTAAGCAGGCCTGAGTTTTTCAGAAGAGATAGGAAAAGAGAAAACAGAGACACTCTCAAGGGAAAGAGTGGGCCCTCTCACAGAAAAGGACAGAACACTCCTCCTGTCCACTTAACCCCATCTTATTGGGGATCCTAAAGAAGTTTCCCCTAAAGAAGTTTTCAGAGAGTCAACCCAGGTCCACTTTTTTTTTTTTTTTTTTAGGGCTGAGGATCGAACTCAGGGCCTTGCGCATGCTAGGCAAGCACTCTGCCACCAAGCTAAATCCCCAACCCCTCCAGGTCCACATCTTGACTGAAATCAGGATTGCATCAGACTTTCAAGTCCCCACTGCGCATGTTAAAGCTCCAAGGCAACTCTGGATCACTTTGGCCCATACTAACTGGTGCCAATTGGAACTTGTTCTTATAGATTAGGTTAGGGGGAATTATCCTTATCTCCCTGAGATTTGCAATCTGGACTGGGTAATGGTCACAAAAGTTGCCTACACCTTTCCCTTCCACTTCAAGGTGACTTATGTTCTTATCCAGAGGAAGGAGTCTTTCAGGTCTGCATTTCTCCAGCAGATCACAGATTGTTTGCTGAGGAATATAACATATTCTAGGGATTTAAGTCAGGCAGGGATGCAGGTAAATTGCATTTTAAAAGAAAGTATGTGGGGGTCAGAAGAGTAGGTCCACTTTATAGAAATATCATCTTAACCTCACGTTTCCACTGTTTTCATCTGTCTGTTACCTATCAACACAGGAATTGAGACAGGTTAACATGGAAAGGAAAAAAGCAGAAGTCACCAACATCAGGTCACAACTCTTGAGTGCCTCCAGCTGCCAATACCCCAAGCTGCCTGGCTTCCAGGTCCTTACCCAACTCAATCCCCACTGCCTCTGTGGGTTTCCTAATGGACTTCTATTAATTCCCTCTGGCTTAGGACCACAAGGTAGAGATTCCATTTAAGTTGCCTTTCCCCGAAGACTCTCCCCTGCCACAGACATTTTCCCAATTGGGTATCCAGGGATATCACCAGCCCACTGTCCAGTTAACCACAGTTATTTGGGTGAATTATTTGTTTTCTTTTTTTAATACCAAAGATGAATCCAGGGGTACTTAACCACTAGGCCACATCCCCAGCCCTATTTTTATTTTTTATTTTGAGACAGGCTCTCACTAACTTGCTTAGGCTCTCACTAAGTTGCTGAGGCTGGCTTTGAAATTGTGATCCTCCTGCCTCAGCCTTCAGAGCCACTGTAATAACTGGCATATGCAATCACACTCAGCTCTTTGGGGGAATGCTTAATGCACTGTATCAAATCATCCAGGTGGGAAGTCCCCAGACAAACTTAGCCAGTTCTGCATGGAAAAAAGTCTCACTTTGCAGCTCAGAAGGAATAAGAGTTTATATCCCTGCAGGAAGTGAAACCCTGAAAGGTACTCAGGGTTAAAAGAGGTCATGAGGGTGGGGGTCCCCATGACAGCATAAGTGGCTTTTAAGAAGCAGAAGGGAGACTGGAGCTAGCATGCTTGCTCTGTCTCTCCATGTGATTGCTGTCCAGCACATTAACATGCAGCTAGGAGGCCCTCACCCGAGGCCAGGACTGTGTGCTTACACTTCCCAGTCTCCAGAGCCATGAGCCAAATAAACCTCTATTCTTTATAAATTACCCAGTCTACAGTGTCCAGTTATGATAACACAAAATGGACCAAGGTACTGGAAGACTCCTATTCAAAATTCAAAACACACTTCTGTATCCTAGCTTGTCACTGCTGCAAATACAGCAAACTGCTCTTTTCTCTCTTCTAGATTCTCCCAGCACCCTGTACTTTCTTCTGTTAAAACAGTGATCATGTGGAATTACAAATTCATCAGTTTCCAAGTATTTCCCACCTAGACCATGAACTCCAGAGGGAAAATATGTGTACAATTCATCTTTGGGCATTTGCCCTTATTGAGGAAGTGCCCAATAAAAGTTGAGGCATGACAGAACAGAACAGAGGAATACACAAGGAGAATAAAACAAGTCACACCATGTCTCAGGACAGCATGAAATAGGACGTGTGAAATGGAGATGGCCTCCTTCCCATGAAAGGAACCACGTGCCTGTCTATGTATTTGAGTTCTGCCAGCTGCAATGGTCCCAGCTAGGAGGCCTTAAGGTTCTTTAGGTTGGTGCAACAGGAAAACTGTCAAAGGACTGAATCTTGCTCCCATCCTGGTGTCAGGCATCTGGACAGAGCCAGAGAAAGAGCTCCTGTTCCAGACATCGCCTTGGGAGAGTAAACAGAGTGAGGATGGAGGTGGGAAAGAGGGAGGACTACCTCTTCTCAGACCAAAGGAAGAATTCAGCCCTGATGCCCATACTTGGTCCTGTCTGATGCTGCCTGCCCCATGTGAACCACAGGAGCCCCATGAAAAGCTCCTGGTAGATGCTAGGGATCCTCCTGTACCAGGATTGCTCCAACAGTCCTCCTCACCCCTATTACATGGATCACCCTCCTCATCTAGCTCTGCTCCTTCTCTGATATCTGTCAACCTCAGCCTTGCCTCCTGTTCCCACCCATATCCACCTGGCCATAGTTGCTCTTATTCCAGCAATTACTGAGCAGATGGGCAAACTCTCTCCCATCTCACCATCATGTCCCAGGCCTAAAATGGTGCTCAGGCTTAAAGTGTCTACCACACTCCAGCTTCTAGATATTGTTGTGCCCTGCAAGAAGTTGGCCAAACTCTGACCAGTCCTCTGCCTCAAACTTGGCTCAACTCTCACTTAGGGTAGGGGCTCCCCTGGAAGTGGTAATGGGC
>PVKS010030913.1:0-23930 GCA_004027875.1 Aplodontia rufa
TGGATTTAAAACATGATAATAGACCTCCTTTCTCAATGGCCAGGGTCTAGCTCCAGCCTCCACAGATGAGTGAAGACATTTGACCCTTGGTTCTCTGGGTTATGCTGATTTTACTCAGCATAATTTCTTCCATAGCCATCCATTTACCTCCAAAGACTATAATATCATTGTTTCTAATTGCTGAGTAAAACTCCATGGTATATATGTACCACAGTTTTTGGTTCCATTCCTCTAGTGAGGGACATCTGGGTTGTTTCCATAATTTAGCTATTGTAAAGTGAACTGCTATGAACATTGATTTTGCTGTGTTACTGTAATGTGCTGATTCTAAATCCCCTGGGAAAATACCCAGGGGAGGAATAGCAGGATCATATGGTGGGCTAATCCCTAGTTTTTTGAGGATTCTCCACACTGCTTTCCAGAGGGGCTGTATCAGTCTGCAGCTCCACCAACAGTGTGCTAGTGTGCCTATCTCTCCACAACCCCTCCAGCATCTATTATTGTTTATTTTCTTCATTTTTGCCAATCTGACTGGCGTCCACTCTGCATTCTTGAAGCACTTCCAGATCTTCCCTGGTATCTGGAGTGCCTCAGATGTGAAGGTGGGTGATCAGACCCTGTCCCTTGCTGCTGTCCTGCTTCTGACTCTGCATGGAAAGGACAGCAGGTACCAGACACAGAGGAGGGGAGATTAGATGCCCAGCTATTTTGTAGATCCAATGTCAATGTGTCCAAAAAGTTTGTATGAAGTTGTATCCCATGCACAAGAAATAAGAATGCAGAAGGGGTCATGTTTCAGCCAGAGAGACTTATCCCAGGACTTTTGGCAATCATGTGAGGAGGCAATAAACTTAAAAATCTATAGCTTCACACACACACACACACACACACACACACACACACACACACACACATTCTCTCTCTCTCTCTCTCTCTGTGCATGAAATTCTGTCTGCAAAGGCTAATGTGTCTTATTTTCTCTCTAATTGACATTCTCCACTGACAATATTTCTCTTGCTCTGATCATTTACCTGGGATTATTTTCAGCTTCTAGAACGAATGTCTCGAGATTGCAGCTCAGGTCCTGGCAACACAGATAAGCGTCTCCTCTCAGTCCAGGGCTCAGGAGCCTTCATAGCATGTGAATCAAGGGACGCCCTTGGCTATGAATTTCCTGATTACTGTGGTCTGTTATAGTTTTCAATAGCAGCTGTTCTGGATGAATCAAGGCTGTTAAGAAGCTTCTGCTTCAAAGAGACACCTCAGACTTGCAGATAATTTCTGCACAGAAGTGATCAGGCCTGAAGATAGGAAAAGCATTTACAGGACAGCTGCTGAGTACTTCCCATACCTGGGGTATGGAGAGCTCTTCGTTAGCTTCAAAGTACTTCATTCTCACCAGACTTCCACGCAGGAGGACATCACTTACAGTCGGTCTGGTTCCAAGTGACATAAAATACTTCAGCTGGCTTGATCTATAAAGGAGATTTACTGGTTCATTCATTTACTGGCTCAGAGGTAGTCTGGATTCAGGTGAAGCTTGATCCAGGGTTCAAAAGATATCCCTCAGGGTCAGGTGCTCTTCTTGTCTTTGCTTTACCTTTCTGGCGCAGGCCTTATCCTCAAGGTTCATGCAGTCGGCCTTCCATGATCCACAGGTTCCACATCTGTGGATTCAACAAACTACACATTGAAAATATTTAACAGAACATGTCTGTGCTGAACACATACAGATTTTTCTTGTCATGATTCCCTAAAAAAATACCGTTTACATAATGTGTTAGCTTTGTATCACTGTCACAAAACACCAGAGATAAATCAGCTTAAAGGGGGAAAGGTTTACTTTGGCTCATGGTTTCAACCTATGGTCATTGGTCATGTTGGCTTCGGGGCTGTGGCAGCACTGTACACCACGGCAGGAGCGCATGGTACAGGAAACCTGTCACCTCCCGGCATACAGGAAGCAAAGAGAGAGGGAAGGGCAAGGGTCCCAATGTCTCCTGCAAGGATGTCCCCCAGTGACCTCCCTCCCTCCCATGAGGCCCTGCCTCCTAACAGTCCCACCGCTTCCCAGTGGCCCCACAGTCTGACAAACAAGCCTTCAACACATGGAACTTCGGGGCCAGTCAAGGTCCAATTTACAGCATAAACCACTTACATGGTATTAGGTGTTATATGTCACCTGGAGATGATCTAAAGTACACGGAGGATGTTTACAGATCATATGCAAATACACTGCACCATTTCCTATAAAGGAACTTGAACATCCCAGGATTTTGGTATCCACTGGGGGTCCGGTCCCCCATGGGTGCTAAGGGACAGTTGTACTGAAGGCTCCTGGAAGCTTCAAAACAGATTCTGGAGTTCTCATCTTTACAACCTGTAGCTGTGTCATCCAGTGGAAGACAGGGTCTCTTCTAGCAGCTTTTACAGAACAGGATGAGATCTTTTCCATCCCCACAAGTACCAGGAAAGTGTCCTTGTATCTCCTTGGCTCTGAATAGCTGGTGTGTCCATCCTGGAACCACCACCGCTGGCCAGAGGGGTGGGATTCTGACCGACCTGGAGATGGTCAAGGGGTTAACCTTGTTGGATCACAAGGCTGAGAAAGGGGAGGGGGGCAAAGGACTCCCCGAAAGGAGGCTTGCAAGGAATATCTGCGAGCTACAGGCTGGTAAAGGCAGGCTTGGACCCAGCGGGCAGACCAAGCCTAGGCGTGTCCAGGGTCACATGGGGGAATGACACTTGCTGGGGGGTGGGGTGGGGGTTTTCTCCTCCCCACCATTGCGTGATCATTCACTGAAGTCCCATGCTTTTTTTTTTTTTCTTTTCTTTTTTTCCCTTTGTTTCTCCAAGGCTCGGCCAATGCAATGTTAAGGGAGTGGAATAAGGTTGTTTGGGCTGTGTACAGGAAGTTAGTGGAAACTGTTAGACTCGAGTGGTGGATTAAAATGGATTTACAGATTTTAAAATCTGTGAAGCAGCTGAGAATCTGAGCTTGCTCAACAGAGTGTGAGAGCTGCTGAGGCAGAGGATGGGGGGACGGTGAAAGGATGGCGCAGGATAAGAGCTGAACTGGGGAGGGATGCTAGGAAGGTCGTTAAGGAGGTGGTGACATCAGGCTCAGGGGAGCCTGAGGAAGACTAGGTGCGTGGAGCTAAGCACCCTACTCGTAGCCCCCACCCCACATGCCCAGGTGCAGGCACCTTCTTCATGGAAAGAAGTCTTGCAGCTTTGGGCATGACAGAGGGGAAGTTTACAGCAGAGCGACAATCTTAGGTCCTGCGGGTTGAATATTCTTGGAGCTAAATAGTGAAACTTGGGTGGAATTTTGGGGAACAGAGAGAATTGACCCTGCTTTTTGCCTGACAGAGAAGGCAGCTCAGGAGAGATGCTCTGAGCCAGCGTTCAATTGCACCCCATGGGTGTCACACAGGAAGCAAATGGGGTGGAGAGGATGCCATAACAGGGGCTCTGTCATTAGTAGAGTTCTAGAAACCGGAGCTCCTTCACTGTACTTTGTGTCCTGCTCCTGTGCTGTGAGCTCTAACTGTCCTTCTTGCCCGAGATGTGATTGTATTCCCTGCTTTAGTAACGGAATATGAGCGCCCAGGTCCCCAAACCATTGCCAGGGAGCCCTCCCCTGCATGCAGCTGGTCAGCGCGTTTATCCTTCCATGGTCAGTGTTCCCTGATAGGACCTCGAAGCAGAATCCCCCGCACACGTTGCCTGCTCATTAGGCCTGTCTGCGCCGCAGGTAAAGTGAGAAATCTTCTCCCACCTGGCAGGGTGTCCCACAGGACACATTGGTGACCTGGCAGGAGATCTCTAGGCTCTTGTCTTTTTTTTTTTTTTTTTTTAATGTGGTTCACTGACCCTGGGTGGCCTGTATAGACTCAGCTCCACTGAAGAAGGGGAGGGATGTCAAGTGTGACTTCCCCAGCAGTTTGGCAGATGCATACCCCCAAAGGAGCACAGCATACCTGGGATAAGTCTTCAGTCACAACCATGGGCACAATAGTGACTCTGCCCTGGGAATTTTCTTTTTCTTTTCATTATTATTTGGTACCAAGTATTGAACCCAGGAGTGCTCTACCACTGAGCTACGTCCCCAGCCCTTTTTATTTTTTATTTTGAGATAGGATATCAATAAGTTGCTTAGGGCATTGCTAAATTGCTGAGGCTAGCTTCGAACTTGTGATCCTCCAGCCTCAGCCTCCCGAGTCACTGGGATTACAGGTGTGTCACCATGCCCTGTATTTTATTTAGCTTTTTTGATGCCATGACCAAAAGACCTGACAAGAACAATATTTATTTTGGGCTCACAGTTTCAGAAGTCTCAGTCCATGGATGGTTGGCTGCATTTCTTGGAGCCTGAAGTTAGGCAGTACATCATGGTGGAAGAGTGTGGTAGAGGAAAGCAGTTTAGAACATCACAGGAGGAAGGGGGGAGAGAGAGAGAGAGAGAGAGAGAGAGAGAATTCTCTTCACCAGGACAAAATATAAACCCCAAAAGCACACCCCCAGGGACCCACCTCCTCCAACCACTCTCTGCCTGCCTACAGTTACCACCAACTTAATCCCTATCAGGAGATTAATGCACCGATTAGCTCAAACCTCTTATAACCCAATCATTTCTCTTCTAAGCTTTCTTTGCATTATTTCACACAGGAGTTTTTGGGGGACACCATGTATCTAAACTATAACACCTGGCAATATTTTTTTTCCTTACCTTTAAAGGATTCCAAATGATTTTTTTTTCAGGTGACATGCCGTGTGCAGATTAGGATAATAGCAGTGGTTTTACAATTAGAATCCTTCTAGAGATAAAAGAATATTAGTTATTATTAATTTCAAGATTTTTTTCTCTCCAGCTAAGTTCACAGAGGTAAGTTGCAGCCCGGCAGGCAGGTGGACTCTGTATTTATATTCTGCTCCCTCTACAAAGGTTCAGAGGAAATTTAAAACCGGATATGTAAAATAAAATGATATAAATACAAGAATAAAGACTTAGGTCCAAGGAAAATAAGAATCAGCAATGTCCCTGCTCAGGAGAGAAGGGAGGAAGAGCCCTGATAGCAGGGCCCACCTGGTTGCTTTCAATTGAGCTTGCGTGGCTCTCTGAGCTCTCTGATCACCAACATGAAGGAGGTGGGATCAGGTGTACTGATCGCCGGAGAGAGGAATGGACATCCAGCTATTGTGCTATGTACCATGAGTACACGAAATGGCTTAATCTTCACAATAGTCCAACAAAGTAGCTTCTGTATTAGTCTGATTTTGTTATTGTAATGAAATACCTGAGGTAGGCTAACTTTTAAAGAAAAGAGGAACTCTGGGGGTGGAGGGGCAGCAGGTGCATACTCGGCAGTGGCTGTGTGGAAGGGTCCCCCCATCCAGACCATGGAATCTCTGGGGCCTTCTCTGCCTCCTTCCAGGTTTCTGGAAGGAGGAACCCCTGATTCAACTGTCCTTTGCTCTCTTGCTTCAGGTGGGGCTCCCCACCTGGGTCCAGAACCTTTCCACCCAGCTATCCTTTGCCTGCTCTGTGTCTCCTCTTTTGCACCCAGGTGTGATCACTGAGGCATTAGGTCAGGCTCTGCTTGACCTGGGGACATTAACACACTCGCCATCGCGTGGAAGTGCTGGCAAAGGCAGCCAGCTGAATGGAGATGGGAAAGGCCATGAAGTTTGCTCCTGGAGTTAAGAAGAGCCCAGCCACCACCTGGACATTGTACTACAGGCAGAGATAGAATGTAGAGAAGGCTGGTGGCGGGGCCACGCTCCTCCAAGTGGCCATGGTAGATGGCCACTGTGCCGCAGCAGTGAGGATCCTCCATAGCTCCCTGCAGATAGCATCTGGGGTGGCTTTATTATTTACAGATCACGGAAACAAGCTCTACTATACCACAGTGTGCCGTTCCATGATTCCTTTCTCTCCCACATCAGTGCTGGAATACTGCATGTGGTTATTACAGGCAGATTTGCTTTACTTCAGGTGTAATATATTTCTGAAGTAACTGGCTTTGGGCAGCTCAACCTGAAAATTAATTTGTAGCACTCAAGAGAGGTATGGGAAAAAAGTGGCTCAATGCATACATAGGAGAGATGCGTCTATTCTGCAGCCTCCCCCAGGGATGTGAGGTCCCGGGAGGGGCTTTCCTGGCTCACTCTGGTCCAGGTGAGCCTTGTTATATGGAAACCCAGACCCATGAGCCCTTAGCACCATGGAATGGTTGAGTGTTTGCTTTCATTTTAGAGGTTTTTGTTTTTTTTACGGAAACATCCCTTTAAACTGAAGCTCTATCAGTGTTGAAAATTTACTGATGGATGCTGAGAATGGGTAAAGACAACAGAAAAAATGAGGGTCCAGATTTTCAGATTCTAAATAAGAATTGTTAAACTTTAGGATATATGAGGAAGGCAGGTAACTGGAAATAATGGGGCTCTGTACAATGGTGCTAATGGACTTATTTTGGGATCCCTTATTAAACAATTAATTTTTGAAAATACCTGGTTTTTAATATTAAAATGTAATGCATAATCATGGCTAAATCTGAATTTTACAGAAGGCTGTAAGGTGAAAATTATTGGTTCCTCTTCAACACTTACTCTGA
Source organism: Aplodontia rufa (assembly GCA_004027875.1). NCBI lineage: Eukaryota > Metazoa > Chordata > Mammalia > Rodentia > Aplodontiidae > Aplodontia > Aplodontia rufa. The sequence continues at coordinate 6,618 of PVKS010030913.1, forward strand.
AGTTACCACGATCACTCACTTAACGTTTATCTGTCCAGAAATTTTTTTACGCAAATGAAAGAACAGATGCTGTATCATTTACAAAATCTCAAGTGAAGGGCTGGGGATGCAGCTCAGAGGTATAGCAAGTGCTCAGCATGTGCGAGGTCCTGGGTTTGACCCCCAGGACCCCCGCTTGAAAAGTCACTGGGATGGCACGGCTCCTTCGGCAACTTGCTTTTTTAACTTCATGTTCGGTCTCGCAGGTCTTCCCACATCTGCATGGAGATCAGCATTGTCTGAAATGCACACACTTTCATTGCTTGCATGTATCATAATTTTTGTGCCTTATTCCCTGATGAAGAATATGTGTGCTATTTCTCGGCTTTTGCTATTAAAAACAATGCTGCAAGTGACATCTACATACGTTTGCGCACATCTACAAGGACAGCTAATAGATAAATTCTGTTTGGCGCAATTTAACTTGGCCTCCAACAATTATTCTCACTCGTAGGAAGTGAGGATACCTGATTCTCTCTGCGCCTTTCCAACATGTGCCAATATCCCAGGAGAAAATAATTCTTTCCTTTAGTTAATCATTCTGTTATTAATGGAGCACCTATCATATGCCAAACACAATGAGTTAGGTTCTGGGATTACAATGGATAAAAAAGCAAATGTCCCTTTGGGCAAACTCCTATGGCTCAGATGAGGAGATAACTTCAATTAAAAAATTCCACAAATAAATGTAAGCTGTAATTTGTACAAGATGTATGATAGTTAGGAAACTATGTCAAGAGAGAGCTGATCTCATTAGGAGATGGGCTGGGAGTTGCCATGGACAAACTTCACCCAGAAAGGAACAACTGAGGGGCTGGAGTGGTGGCTCAGTGGTTTCAGCGCTTGGCTTGCATATGTAGGGATGCGGGTTCAAACCCCTGCACCATTTACACGACAAAGTGTCCCAGCAACAAAAGCCACAAGAAAAATAAAAAAAATTGATTCTCTCTCTCTCTCTCTCTCTCTCTCTCTTTTAAAGAAAGGAACAACTGAGCTGCAATCTGAAGAGTAGAAGCTCTTTATGGTAAGGAGGAAGGGGAGAGGAGAGAGAAGCAGCCTAGGGAGAGGGATATACCAAGTGCGAAAGCTCTGAAGGAAAACCCAGGTGGGGAGGAGGAAGGAGAAGGGAAGGGTCAGGCCAGGTCACACAGGTCCCTCAAGGGTTTCCATTCCTTTCCCAAGAGAGAAGGAAGGCTTTACCGTAAATGGGAGAGACATAACCTCCTGTTTTGGAAGGATCATTGTGTTTGCTTTGGAAGACAGAAGACAGACAGGGATAGATCTCACCCCTTCTTGGGATGTTTTGGGACAGTCCCTAGTGGGGACACCTCGGCTACAATTTTTGGAGTAATTCCAGCTGCAGCCTCACATTCCCTCTGAGGAAGTGTCGGGTGCAGGCGACCCTTTGTGCCCTCTTCCCTTAAGACAGTGGAAGTCAAGGTCGTTGGCAGTAACAGAGTGCGCTGTGGAAGGAAGGGGAGGTAAATGCCACCTGGGCCACTGGATGCAGCCCTCTCCCCAGCCTCTCAGAGAGGTGCTGGCTCAGCTCAGCCAGACACACAGTCTCCTCAATAGCAAGAGTCACTTTAGAGTCAGGGACTCCTGGGTTCAAGTCTGCTATCCATTTGCTCCTTGCCCTTGGGCCTCTTGACCTCTCAGTGGTGGGTCCTTCTCCGGACAATGGATGCCCGCTTCACGATTGTCCTATCCAGGTGGCACCTGGCGCGATACGGTTGCTGAACAGTAACCCTGCTTGTTATGCACATTGTACATTTGCTTCATTAAACAACAACAGAAAACCTAGGGTTCTCCTAACCTAACCTCTGAATGTTGATTTGAGTGCAGAGACATCGGATGGGAGTTTTCCGGGTCCCTCTAAGTCATTTGCTGTGCCGTGCATCCAGTATGGGGGAGATGTTCTAAAATGGGAAAGCAAGCAGTGAGGTATCATGTTCCAAACAGCAGGTTTTTTCTTTTGTAAGAGAGAGGGGGAGAGAGAGAGAGAGAGAGAGAGAGAGAATCAATTTCATTTAGTTTTTCATGTGGCTTTTGTTGCTCTGAGACTTTGTTATGTACGTGGTGCTGGGTTTCGAACCCACGTACTTACACATGCCAGGCAAGCACCGTAACTGCTGAGCCACCGCTCCAGCCCCAAACAGCGGATTTTTATGGGTAGGGTTCACTATTGAGGAGCCCACGCCTGCCCCCCAGGGCTGTGCCCAGAAGGTGCTGCGGGGTAGGGCACAGTCTGCCTGCCCTGTAGCCTTTTGTGGGGGAAAAAGGCTCAATTAGCATGCAGAATCACATCAGCCTATACTTCAGGAACGAACTTTTATCCACTTCTTCGTTTCAGAAGTTTAATTAGCTAAAACCGAGCCAGTGGTCTGGAGCAGATGGGAATGCTTTTAGAATAAAAATATCAGTTACACTGAAAGCTTTTAGGAAATGCCAGGAAATAGTGAAATAGCAAAGTAAAACCTAAGCCTGAAGGCTACCCTCTTGTCACCTTCTCCTTCTTGGTGAAGAAAGGAAAAAAGAAGGAGAGAAAAGAAATATATCAGACTTGGCTCACAAATTCCTTCTCTCCAGGGATGGCATTTTCCAGGTGTGAAGTGTGTTCTCTAAAGTGGCACCGATCCTTGCAAATATCAGGCCTCAAGAGGTTTTAATCACCATGGTATTTCATTAACAGAGAGGGTCACCAAGCCTCCTGGTCAAGAGCAGATAATGGAATTTTGAAGCATTGGTTTCAGTTAGGTGGTTGCACTTGGGTTTGAAAGGCTGTGCACCTTCATTACATGTGACACGGATTTGTGATGGATGGACTTAGAGCGGAGATTTAGAGGAGCAGTGAGGAACACGGTCCCGGGGAAGCAGAGAACAGACACAGGGGATGGTCTTATTCTGAGACTGTAGGTGGATATCAGTGTTGATAAGCCTCCTCTTACTCACCCCATGGTGATTGGGGATCCAGAGTCACCTGGAGACTCAAGAGCTACAGAGAGGAATGGATAGCACAGCCAGGGGCACATGTAGCCCGGTGTTCTCTTAGGCCATGGCACGGCGTGGGGGGCTGGGAGTCAGGAAGACCTTAAATTGTAATATTCAGCCATTTAGTGATCTCTCCTCAGTGCACCTCTGTGCGTAACCCTCTAAAGGCTTCTGTGCTTGAACTCCTGAGCACAGGGCATGCAGCTCCTGCGTTCCCCTCCCTCGGTCCCTGCTAACCTGCCTGGCTTCATCTCTCTGCGCTGTACATAGCTGTACATACCCTGCTCCCTGCTGGTTGTCATCCTGCAAACTCTGGTTTGCTCCCTGGAACTGATTTAAGCATCGTTTCCTGCATGAAGCTCTGATGCATCTACTCATCTGGGCATCTCAAGGTTGGGCTAGAGAGAGACCCCCTCTAGGACCCAGGTGGCCTTTGTCCATCATACCATCATTATTACATGGCCCATGCCTGTCAAGAGGCCATCGATGTGCCTCCCTCACCAGCTGTGAGCCCCTGCTCTTGGCACCTCTGTATTGCAGCTGCTGGATAGGTGCTTAGCAGGGAAAGGAGGCCGTTGCAGGTCAGGCTTCCTAGGAAACAGGATCAGACATGGAGTCTAGCATGCAGGAGGTTTGGTAGGGGAGCCCTTGGGAACCCCATCTGCAGGCAGGAGGGGAAGGCAGCAGGAAGACACAGAGGAAAGGCGCAGGCCTAAAAACCGTTAGTGCAGCTGGAGCGGCCGCTCAGAGGTGTCCTGCTGTGGGTGGAGACAGTCTGACCTCTAGGTCCTGATCAGCCACTGGATGTGGGCGCCCTAAGAAGGGCAGAGCCTTAGCTGAGGGCTGTAAGTAGTGACCTTGGAGGGGCTGGGGGTGTTCATTTGGTTAATAGCAGCTGGACTCCAAGGTCCCCACTGCGCAGCAAGCTAGGGTTCAAATATAGTTTGTCCCCTCTGAAACTCATGCTGAAGTTTAATCCCTCTTATGAGACATTAAGAGGTGGCTTGGATGGAATCTGAGAGGTGCTTAGGGCTCTGCCCTCAGGAATGCATTAATCCGTTCGTGGATTAATGGGTTAATGGGTCAGCTCCAGAGTTACATCTCCGAACTGCTATCGGGGCCAGCTTGGATGAATCTTTTGTACACTGCATTTCCCTTGCCACGTGATGCTTTGTGCTACCTTGGGACTTGCTCAGCAAGAGGGCTGTCCTCAGGTGTGACCCCCCTGGCCTTAGATGACAGCAGTGAGATAAACCTCTTTAAATAAAAAGAAACACCTTGTCTTTATAACTTAGTCGAAGTGGAGGGCTGGGCACACACTGCTGCCACTGCTGCCACTTGTCCCGGTAGGGGAGACAGGCAGGGGACACCGGGGCACATACACAATGCAGTTCCACTGCCTCCTCAGGACTCAGCAGGAAACAGAGAAGGTGGCATGAGAAGGTCAGGGCACAGGCTAAGGGAGGCAGCTGACTTAGAGGGTGTGCAAAGCCCTACATGAGAAGCGACATTTGACCTGCGACCTAAGGGTAAACAAGAGTTAGTCATTGGCTTTTCTCTCTCTTTCTTTTTTGAGAGAGAGAGAGAGGGAGAGAGAGAGAGAAAGAGAGAATCAAGTTTTATTTTATTTTTGCATCTGGCCTTTGTTTCTCCCGCACTTCGTTGTGTATGTGGTGCTGGGGTTTGAACCTGGGTCCTCATGCATGCCAGGCAAATGCTCCAACGCTGAGCCACTGCTCCAGCCCCAGACAGTGGCATTGTGGACACTGGCAGGAGCGAGTGGAAAGGCCCTGAGGCAGGATGGGGTTTGGCTCAGTGAGGAAACAAGAAAGCAGTGAGCAAGAGGAGGAAGAGAAGATCAGATCAGAGAGGAAGGCAGGGGCCAGGATTGTATTTGAAAATTGTGATAGGACTTCAATTTTATTGTAGGGAACCCTACCCATAAAAATCTGCTGTTTGAGTGGTGGCTCAGCGGTTACGGTGCTTGCCTGGCATGTGCAAGTACGTGTTCAAGACAAAGAATGTAAATGTGATTTATATTTTGGGTAGATTCTTCCTACTGAGCTTCAGGGGACAAAATTGGAAGCCAATTAGAACAGTAACAAGGGTGACACTTGGCAGGAGGTGACTCAGTGGGGCAGGGGAAGTGAAACTAGGGGACAGAGATAGAGCCTAAGGAGGGTCCCTGATTGGACTGGCTGATGTAGCAAGTGCTTCTGTGAAGGATATGGAGGAGACAGGGGACTCCAAGTGGCTTGGTTTGAGCCACTAGGACTTCAGTGGTGCCATTTCCTAAACTAATGTGGATGTGTCCCTTCTCCCATCCATCATAACTTTCCCATTTTCTGTATCATCTCCTCGCTGTTAGAGTTTGTTACCTGGAGAAAAGATTAACCAAGCTACACTGATGTTTCAAATGACCGACAAATGGCTCATCCAGAAACCACCCCTACCAGGGTGGAACCTCAGGTGAATGTCGGGGATTCCCACAGCGAGTGAAAGCGTGGCACCCAGCAGCATCCATGCACACAACCATGATTTGTTTAAGAGTACTTTTTAGGGGGACACTTTTTATCCTTCCTTTTTTTTTTTAAACCAGGTTTATGTTTTCGCTACATCTTTCTTCTGTCCTGTGTGGCAATTCAAATCAGATGAAAGCCGAAGAAACAGGAATCTAAAGTCAATTTCATGGAAATTTCATAATGGGTGAACTGTAAAAAAGGAAGGACAAGTATTTCAGAGTCTTTTTGGCATTTCACAGCCTCTCTAGTGACTGGGATGACCGTAGACTCTGTTTTTAAGCTTTTCAGTCTTAGGGAGATCTTAAGGAGGAATAGGTTTGCGGAGAAACGGTTCCCGGCAGCACAGATGTGGGATTGCTGAGGGACAGCAGATAGTGTCCTGTTCCCCCAGCTGCACAATGAACCACCTGGCAGGGTGGGTGGTGCATAAGGTGGGAGGACTCAGGACCATGGGTGCTTAACAAATCCATTCTCTAGAACGTCCTGGGGCTGGGGTGGGGGCAGGACCATTATATATATGGAGGAACCAAGGCTCTAATGCAGCTTTGCTGAGAAATCTCACATGAAGACGGACAGAAGAATGGCAACTGGAGCATCACAAGCAGGCTCAGGAGCTCGGCTGGTGCAGGACGAGGTGGAGCAAGGCTCGGAAGCAAGGTGGATGGTGAGGAGGGGCAGCTGGCCTTTCTCACCACCCTAGAAGGGGCTGAAGGTGGATGGAGACTGCAAGGAGACTATGGCAAGACTCCAAAGGAGCCTACGAACCTTTAAAAAAAGAAAGGAGGGAGGCCAGATGGGCTGCCCAAGCTGTGGGATATTTGGGAGCACTTGGCCGGGTAGAGGTGGGCTTGAGACTTGAGGGAAGTCATGTGCTCTCCCAGTAGCACTGATGAAACAGGATGAGGGGAACCACTGTGGTCCAGTCACAGAGCCCCTTGTGGCTGAATGCAGTACTAAGCCCTCAGGTGCTGCATGAGGTTTGAGTAGAGCCTTTGTTCCATGCCATGGATCCGACCTGTGGCTAGCATAAGCTGTGACTGTCATGCAGTGGCACAATGATCTTCTTTAAGTGATAACTATAAGGAAGAAATTATTGGGTAATGGCTATAATTTGGAATCTGGAACCAGGCTGTCAGGTTCCCAGTCCAGTGACCTGCAAGAGCTACAGGAACTTGGGCAAGACATAGTATTTTAGTCAGCTTTTTGGTTGCTGTGACTGAATGACCTGACAACAACAATTTCAAGAGGAAAAGTTTATTTAGGGGCTCATGGTTTTGGAGGTCTTAGGCCACAGAATGCCAGCTCCATTGCCCGGGTCTCAAGGTGAGGCTGTACAGCATGGTGGCAGATGTGATTCCAGGTAGCAGAGAGCTCAAAGCGTCACATTGGGAAGCAGAACAGAGACAGAAATTCCATATCTGATACAGAATACATACCACATAGGCTGCTCCCAATGACCCTCCTCCTCCAGCCACACCCCACCAGCCCACAGTTGCCAGTTAATTCCTATAAAGGGATTAACTCAATGATTGAATCAAAGCTCCTACAACCCAATTGGGGGTTCACATTGTCACACATGAGATTGGGGGGACTCCTCACATTCAAACCATAATGTTCTGCCCCTGGTTCCCCAAAGCTCCTCATTCTGACAATGCAGAATACATTAATGCATTTTCAAGAGTCCCCATAGTCTCAACAGTTCCAAGATTGCTCAAAAGTCCAAGTCTGAAGTCTCTTCTGAGATGCAAACTCTAACTGTGAATCCTCTAAAAGACCCAATCAAGTTACACATTTTGATCATGGTGGATGGCGAACCAGAGGGTCCCGTCTGACTCTCTGAATCAGGAGTCCAATTCCACCAGTTCCACAGCATCGAGAAGAGGGAACCCACCCAATGACACTGGAACTCACCAGGATACTACTGCAGATGCTTGGAGTCTCAGGAATCTACAAACACTGTAACGTGAAAAGATTTCCACCATCCCAGCAGGGTTCTGGGGTGAGCAACAGCTTGTGTGGCTGTGGAGCTGCAGCCAGGACTTCTGCAGTGATTCTGCACAATGCGGGGCATGGACAACACTGGTTTACAGTGAATTATGAATTCAGATAGAAGCCCGGCGCTACACCAGGAGGACTGGTTTCACCTACAAAGAATGAGGGCATCACAGTATCCCTTAGGTGTTCAGGAGGAGAAAGAATGGGTACCATTTTGAAAGTGTGGGCAGGCAAGTGGGAGAAACGAGTGCTTTCATTAGCTTCTTCAAGACATTGCAGCCACTAGGGTGATCTCAACTGAGTAGGAGACTGTCAGGACCTGAGGCTCCTTGGCCCAGGGGTCTCTGCCATGGGGGAAAGGAATGAGAATACAGTGTGTCTCCTTTCCCCTCCCCCCATTTGGGGGGTCACTCAGGCCAAAAACAGCCACAATCCTGCTAGGACCTAGCCAACATTCAAAAGTTGAACTCAGAAAAGGGCCCACATGACTGTCTAAGGTGGGTCCAGAGCACACAAGAGAGCAAAGTCTGGGTCCAGGAGTTCTGGAGGAATTGGGTGTACAGCCAGGAGAGGGAGTGCTGCTCTACACTCACACCCCTGCACCTGGAATCTGGAAGCACTCTGGACTTACAGTTGCCCCAATTGAGGCCAGCAGAGGACAGTTGCTCAGGTCAGGGCTGGAATTAACCTGAATTCTTTGTGGGAATAGCAAACCAGAAAACCCCACATGACTGAGCTCTAGACCCATCTACCAGCAATCTGCCTTCCACCCTTAGAATCCTGTAAATTCTTCACCTGTGATCACAGCACATCTGTGGGTTTCTACTAACAAATCTCAATTGGACACAATTGTATACCCACAAAGTATATAACAAGATAACCTCACGAATCATTTTTTTTTTGGATATATATTCCAGCTTTCTCTTCCTTCTTTTCTTCCCTTCAATTTTTTTCTTTTCTGTTTTTTTCTTTAAGAAAAAGTTTTCTATTGTCTTTAGATATATATTGCATCCTTTTCTTCCTTTCTTCCTCTTTTTTAAAATATTTTCTTCTATCTTTTCTTCTTTCTCTTTTAATTATAGATATTTTTCCTGACAGGAGGTAATTGCTAAACCTGCAATTCCTCTTATAGGCAGCAATTATCAATGTAATAGTTATAGAAGGAACAAAGTAATTGGTATTATGTGTTGTATGCATTAAATATCATACAGGTTAAAATTAGTTCACAAGTTAGGGAACCTGATAATGATCTCAACTATCCTCACAGATTCCAAATCCAAGCAAGGGAGGGGACAAAAACCAATAACCCATCAACAAGATCCCACAAGGATTCAACCAGAGAGGAGTCTCAGGACCGACCCGTTCCCCTGGCACCAATCCATTTGACACATTCATTGATAAACAACAGAACAAACACCTCAATTGTAAACAAAGGCACACATACAAAATAAGGAGAAATAGAAAGTTAAAGGTACTAGAAGAATTTCTGCATAAATGAAGAATCACAATAGAAAAACTTCACCTCAAACCCACAACTCCCAAAACATGGAGCCCATCGACAGGGAGTGGGATGAAAACCTAGAAAAAGCTATCAATGATATGATTACTAAAACAATCACAAAGACCTAACAGAAGAACTAAAGGAGGAAATAAGAGAACAAACATGTGGATGAAAAACTTCTTTAATGAAGAAATGGATACACTGAAATAAGAAGTTTTAGACTTGCAATCTGCAATCAATCAAATCAAAGGCTAAATGCAAAAATTTAATAATAGATTAATTTCTGTAGAAAATAGAACCTCAGCCCTTGAAGAAAGAACTTTCAATAATGAGGACAGGCTGAGTAAGTTTGAGTGCACAGATGACAGAAACAAAACAAACAAACAAACAAACAAAAAACCCCAACAACACAGAATGTGAGCTGAATTTTCAAAATGGTCTGTGATGAAATTAGAACAAACAATCTAATAGTAATTGGGATACAGGAAGAAACTGAAATGCAAATGAATGGTATAAAACTCATTCTCAATGAAATAGTTAAAGAAAATTATCCCCATATCAGAATAGAGTCAGATATGCTCATCCAAGAAGTATACAGGACACCCAATAGGCCTAATCAAATGAAGAGCTCACTGAGACACATCATATTCAAAATGTATAACAGAGAAATAAAGGAAAGAATATTAAAATCTGCAAGAGAGAAATGCCAAATCACATTCAGAGGCAAACCAATAAGGACCACATCTGACTTTTCAGCTCAGACCCTAGAAGTAAGAAGATCATGGAAGGAGACATTTCAATGCCTGAATGATCACAACCTGCAGCTAAGAATACTATACACAACAAAACTCAGCTGCAAATTTGAAGGGGAAATAAGAACTTTTTATGATAAAATCAAACTTGCAGCATTCATGAAAAGAAAAGCAGCATTAAAAAGACTTCTTAAAGACACTCTCCAAATAGAACAAGCAAACAATCTTCAAAACCCACAACAGGAAATTCAATAAAAACGACAAAATCAATAGACAACCAAGATAGCACAGAACGTACTAACAAAGCACAATGACTAGGAACCAAAACCACATAACTTTTCTAACACTGAATGTGAATAGTCTCAATGCATTAATCATAAGACATAGATTAGCAGATGGGGTCAAAAACCAAAATCCAACAAGATGTTGCTTACAGGAGACCCACCTTATAGCCAATGATATCCACAGATTGAGGGTGAAAGGATGGAAAAAAATCTACATGGCTTATGGCCCAAGAGAGCAAGCTGGTGTTGCAAAACTTAAATCTGACAAAGTAGATTTCAAATGTAAATTATTCAAAAGAGATAAAAAGGACATTATACCCTAGTAAAGGCAACAATACAACAGGATGATATAACCATAATTAATATATACTCTGTATACACCAATGCTCCCGAGTATGTGGAAATATTACTCCATGACATAAAATCACTTGTGGACTACAACATGATAATACTGGGATGTCCTGAGAGGAGGGTGAGACTGTCCCCAGCTCTGGAAACCCCATGTCCAGGTGGAAACAGGTGCAGGTGGGGTGTGGTGATGGATGAAGACATCCATTGGAAAAAGCAGGCTAGGAAACAATTCATATGTATATATATATCCATTATAGCTGTTATGGGGGGAAATATAGAAGAATCAGGAGACTGGGGTGTGGGTGATGTGGGGGTAACACTGGATTAGAACCAAATGCATACCATATTCTTTATAAGCATTTATGATTGTACAAAAGTTCAACTCCTTCATAATAAAAAAGTTACATATATCCAACACATAAAGAAAATATTTCCTTTCAGACAAATAGGCACATGTAAAGAAGGGATGGGACCAACAGAAGTGCGAAATCCAGCAGGGCAAACAACACCATGTCTGGCATCTGAAGCATGTGGCATTATGTTCTCTATGAAAGGGCTGTGTAGGTCCACCCTTGTGGCCTTACTGGTTGCAGTCCACGTGGCCTCTCTCTTGGCTTGTCTATGTTCAATTCTTGCAGCTTTCCTCATGGTTATTACACGGTACTGGCATTTCTTACCCTTGCGGGCTCCACTGCAGTTTTGGCTTCCTCCTCACGTGTCCATGCATAGCCCTCTCAGGGGTGTCCACAGGGACTCTGATGCTGGGGCACTTTGCCTGGCCTCCCATGCCTTCCTTTGAAATCTCAGTGGATGCCTCTATGACCCCCTAACTCCAGCATCCTGTGATCCTGCAGAGCCAGCACCATGTGGTTGCTGCCATCTTCAGCAGCAGCCAAGCCTGCAGGGACCCCGGCTCAAGCAACCTCTGACTATCTGGGTATCTGGGCATGTTGAAAAACCTTCCTAGGCCCCCCTGAGCAAGCAGGATGCATCACTTGTCTCTATCTCTCCTTTTTTTTTTTAAAGAGCGAGGGACAGTGAGAGACAGAGAAAGAGAGAAACAACTTTATTGAGTTTTTCACATGGCCTTAGTTGCTCCAACACTCAGTTGTGTACGTGGTGCTGGGGTTTGAACCCGGGTCCTTGTGCTTGCCAGGCAAGCACCAAAATCACTGAGCTACTGCTCCAGCCCCACCTCACTTGTCTCTTAAAGGAATTTTGACTCCTTTGAGCTTGAGATGGGTATGGTCTTAAAGTCTTTACTTCTATAATGGCAGTGATGTCTTTAACAACAGCCACCTTGGCTCCACATTTACTCCCACATTTTGAGTCCGAAGTTTTTCAAATCTTTCCCCTCTCCTTTCTGGTCCTGAATATCACCATAAATTGGCTAAATGCCACCAACAATACCCATGCCATCACCTGAATAACATGCTGCCTGGAAATTTTTTCCCCCAGATTAAGAAATACATTGCCTTTAAAAAATCATGCTTAGATGGGGCTGGAGCAGTGGCTCCGTGGTTGCGGTACTTGCCCGGCATGCATGAGCACATGGCTCAAAACCCAGCCCCCATGTGCACATCTGTAAGAGCCATATGAAAAACTCAATAAAAAGTTGATTCTCTCTCCCTCTCTCTCTCTCTCTCATTGTGCCTCTCTCTTTTTGTAAAAAAAAATCACACTCAGAGAAAGTCTCCATACATGGGCAAAATGCATACAACTTCTTAGCCATATCATAGCATGAATGGCCTCTAGTCCAATTTCCAATAGAGTCCTCCTTCTCCTCTGGAACCTCTTGAGCCCTGTCTTTACTTAGCACAGTCCTAAAGGCATTCTGGCCTTCTGAGCTCCCACCAGAATGCCTAATTAGATTCTGCTTACAACAATCATGAGCATTGCCAGCTTGCACTGCTTAAACACCTCAAAATCCCTCGCACAAATTGCAAAACGCTCCAAAAGCTTGCAAACCACATAGTCAGGTTTGTCACAGCAGCAACCCCAGTTCTGGTACCAATTTCTGTTTGAGTTAGCTTTTTGGTTGCTGAGACTTAATGACCTGACAATAATAATTTCAGGAGGAAAGTTTATTTAGGGGCTCACAGTTTTGGAGGTCTTAGTCCATAGAAGGCTGGCTCCATTCCTTGGGTCTGGGGGTGAGGCTGAACAGCATGGCAGTAGGCGTGGCTCCAGGGAGCAGAGAGAATCACATTGGCAGGCAGAGCAGAGACAGACATCGCATACAGAATACATACCTCATTAGGAAAATCACCTAGGAGACTGGAGGAACCGAATATAGGGGAATCATCTCAGAAGGAGATCTCTGCCCTCCATGAGATATCCATTTAACTCAGCAGTTCTTCTGGGGGAAATAGCAACATGGGGAACCCAAGCTGGGCATCCATGACATGGCATTAGCTCTAGATAACGAAGTATATATTCATTTGTTCTGGAATATTTGATAATGTTTCCCCCTCAATTATAACTATATATCACCCAATAAATAATAAATTAAAAAAAGAATACATACCTCAAAGGCATGCCTCCAATGACCCACCTCCTCCAGCCACACCTTAGCAGCCCACAGTTCCAGTTAATCCCTATGAGAGGATTAATTCACCAATTGGGTTAAGGCTTTAATTGCCCAATCATTTTATCTCAGTGTTCATATTGTCACACACGAACTTTTGGGGGACACCTCACATTCACACCATAACACATAGGACCTTATGGATCCCCTTTTCCTCATTCGAAACTGCACTTTCCTTGTAAGACTGTTGCGGAGATTAAAAGGTTGCTACTTGCAAAGCACTCAGAGCAATTGCAGGCACTGAGTATGTTATCTCTCATCATTGCGACCATTTAAAGTGCTAACCATGAGCAAGGATCAATGCTGAGTTACCTGCATACAGAATTATTTAAGCCTCATAATGGCCTTGAGGGTATATTATCTCCGGTATACAGGTGAGCATACTGAGTTTGAGATTCTATACTGTCTTGTGGTCAGGTGGTTACACAGCATACCTGTTGGAATGGTGTCCAGGAAACTTGGGGGATAACCTTGACCTTGGAATTTGTAAAGATCATACTTGCAGGGATCAGCGCCTTCTACTGGAGCAGGTGCCAACCTCAGTAGTGACCTGTCTGGGTCTTCAGGTGCAGGCAGTTGGGACACCTGGTTCTAGAGAATAGTATGGAGTCAGTGGAAGATCTTGACATCAGTGGGGTAAACGCAGACTCAAGCCAACTTAGAACAATGGGACCATCATTTTTCTGCCAACGAATGCTGTAATTAAAAGCACATGGCCACACAGAGGATTGGGGATGTGCTAAGTTTGTCCTGTGAAGGATGAACGACAGAGCTCGGCTGGCTGCCAGGGTCCTCCACGCACTGCTTCCCAGGTCCTGAAGTGCTGGCAGCTGCACACAGGCTTGGAAGGGCTTGGCCCTGGCCCTTGGCTGTCTTGCTGCTAACCAGGCTGTGTAGCTGCAGCATAGGAGGCTTTAGTTAAACCGTAACTGGCGGGAAAGAGGAGGACTCAGCTCATAAACTTTTATTTAAGAGAGATTGAAGACTGCTCAGACGACTGTTTTGTAGCCCAGAAATCCACATGTATCTGTCAGAATGGTGCTGGAAATTAAGTTCCTGCCAACATTATCATTTACGGAGTGTCCACTGCATCCTGAGTTATGTGAGGGGCTTTGCAGGCACTGTCTGTATGCAGTCCTTACCCTGTATACAGTCCTGACACCGAGGGTCAGAGAGGCAATAGCACCTTGACGAGACCCCCAGGATACTGAGCTGGAGGGACTGAATGTCATCATCCGAATCCACACTTGCATAGACCCTTCCACTTTCCCAGATCACTCAGCACACGTCTCTCATTTTGATCAAATTTGATTCAAGCAGGACTGAAAAGTCCCTTTGAAGAGATTTCTGAGCATGAAGTGAGCTGTTCCTAACTGCGGAATGGATGGGTTCCTCTGCAAGAAGTGACCCTGATGCATGAAGTATAGCCAGCATCCATAAACTGGGAAATGGGCGGCCTACCTTGCAAAAGCTTCCATAGCGTCTTCCTGTTGGTAGGATGATTCTTTCACACAGAAGGGTGTAGATTTGATAAATAGAGTTCCTTGTGGGAGATGAACTCACAAAATGCAGTCAACATTCCAGATTCTATGTCGTCTGCTCTCTTCTGCCTTCCTGGCTTTATGAAGGTCCAGCTGAGCTCACCAATCAGCCCGCCCTAAACTCTTCTCATGCTAACCTTGCACGGGAATGCCCGTAACACCCTTCTACTCTTTAACACTTGATTGACTTCTACCTCCTCTGAGAAGCCTGCACTCATCCCTCCAGCTGGATAACATAGGATGTATGATTATATTTCAATTTCAGATAAACAATGAACAAATTTTTAGTATATGTACATCTAATAGATTGTTATACATCTCATGTAATATTTTGGACACATATTTAAAAATTATCAATTGCTTGTCTGAGATTTACCTTTAACTAGGTGTCCTATGCTTTTGATAGCCACCTCTGGTGAACCCAAACCTGCTGTGGGTGCTTTTCCTTTAACTTTTTCCTCTGTTGTGCATTGGACTAGTGTGTTTATCTTCTCTTCCTCACCACATTGTTGCTCTCAGAGATGGGGGGGGCACTTTCATGGACCCCCTCCCCCCAACAGTGCCTTCCACATAGTACACACTCAAAAGTGTTTTCAAGGAGTAAATCAATCTCCTAATTGCTTTGCAAACATGAGAATTAGAGACTCACCCACACTGGGGGTTTTTGGAGTGTCCTTGTGTATCCCAATGCTATTGAGTTTGGAATAGGAACACACCACAGCTCAGAAAAATGCTGTTTCCAGTATGTTAGATGGCTAAGCTAATAATAACCTCAAAATGTATGAATTTTTACACAAACAAGGGGATCCTTGCTTAGGATGCCTGGAGATGTGGGGGGGGTGTAGGGAGAGGGGAGGTATTAGGAAGGATATCTGGGAGACTGGAGGGAGGGAGTATGGGGGAATCATCTCAGAAGGAGATCTCTGACCTCCATGAGAAGTCCATTTAACACAGGGGTTCTTTTGGGGGAAACATAGAACCATGGGAAACCCAATGGGGGCATCCATGACATGGCATCAGCCTTGGCTAACTATGCGAATATATATTGTTCTTAATTGTTTGATAATGATTCCCCCTCAATTGTAAGTCCATATTCAACTAAGAAAAAAATGTAAAAAAAGAAAATGCTATTTCCTTGTCTTTTCAGGAACACACTGCACATCCAATGTACCTCCTTAGCATGTTGACCTTTCTGTGTACTTTGGGACCACTCACTTTGTCCCCACTCCAGACAAAATAAAGCAAAACAAAGCAAAATTGAACTAAACTGAACCAAACAGCTAAACAAGCAGAGGTCCTTGTTCCTAGTGGAAAGTGTGTTTTGGTGGGTCTTGGAGAGCACCTGTCTGTGTGGAGGGCTGAGCAGCACACAGGGCTTGGGTTTAGTTTCTCCTCTGTTGATCCAGCCCATCATTATATAAAATGGATGGAAAAAGGGCAACCATACCATTGTAGTTTTCAGAGTTGGGGTAAAATCTATGCATTTAGCATTTTTTTTTCCTAATTCAGAACTGACCCTCATCCCTCAAAGAGGCAGGACCAGAGCTTACCCTTGTATTCTTTTCAATGAAACATTTGCCAACAAAATAAAAGTATAAACAACATCTGTGAAAGAACAAATTGCTTTTCTTTCCATCAAACTGACACCTCTCGTGTAAGATGCATTTTGACCCATTAAAGCTGGAACAGCAGATGCCTACTTGGTAAGACAGAGAGAGCAGTGAGGGCAGGTGGTTGGATGGGCAAGTGGAGCAATTAAGCAAATCTTCACACGATCCGCATCCACCTGGTCTCTCTCCTCTGAAGACTGACCTGTGACCATGTAGATCTTTGACCGTCTGTGGTAGAAGCTAGTTTACCCAGTCCCTGCCGCCCCTCCCCTGGCACCTCGCTGGCCTTGGCGGGAAAGCTCCCGTGATGAGAAAGATCTTCCCTCTTTTGAGGAGCAATGCTCAACCTAGCACCCTTGGCCCCTGTGTGCCACACACAGGAAGTCCATTCTCTCTGGCCCAAGACAGCCTCTCAGAGTGCTGCATGCTGCTCTCAGGGGCCACCCCAGCCTTTCATCAAAAGAAAATGCTATTTCCTTGTCTTTTCAGGAACACACTGCACATCCAATGTACCTCCTTAGCATGTTGACCTTTCTGTGTACTTTGGGACCACTCACTTTGTCCCCACTCCAAACAAAATAAAGCAAAACAAAGCAAAATTGAACTAAACTGAACCAAACAGCTAAACAAGCAGAGGTCCTTGTTCCTAGTGGAAAGCATGTTTTGGTGGGTCTTGGAGAGCACCTGTCTGTGTAGCCAAAGCTGGAGAGGTCCTCAGGAGCAAGCTTGCGGGCAGAGAGCTATGTTCTTCTCATTCTTCCTCTTCCCATCTCCCCGGATGTCCTGAAGGGAAGATGGAGTCAGGTGGAATGACTCCTTGCACGAGAATTCCTTTTGGAAGAGTATTATTTGTGTTCAAACTAGATGCGGAGGGACCAGCTCTTCAAGATGGCGTCCTGAAGACAAAAGGCTTCCATTGAACCCCCGTGACTGATCAGGAGATCTCCGGCTTCTCATCAGTTCTTTAAGGTGCGTTTTGGGAAAAGGCATTATGAATCACCAGTTCTGATCTCAGCATTGGTTTTGGGGAATAGAAACCTACCAGCGAGCGAACAGGGATTCTTTGTCCCGCGCACCCGCGCGGCGGTGCCCGCTCGCTGGCCCGCCGGCTGGCCCGCCGGCAGGCATTTGCACTCTCCA
>PVKS010030914.1:0-23931 GCA_004027875.1 Aplodontia rufa
CTTGGTTTCCTTATGGATGAAAAGTCATTTCAGAATCCATCTCCAGAACAGGCAACTTTCATCCATATTGATAACTTATTTGCTATGGCAAATAAATTCCCTCCACAATCAACTTACCTGGAGTTCCAAAAAATCCTTCCAACTGCCTTCACATTGGTGCTTACAAACCCACCACTCGCTTTCCTGTTATGTAATGATCCACATGTCTTGAATTGTTTTAACCATACTGGACTAAGAAGTAAATTCATCATTGGGGTTGGGTCCAGCTTTTTCCTTCACCCTTGCAAACAAACTTTTGTTTTGGTTATGACTGTCACAGTGCCGAGATGGATGCACTTCTATGTCTGCTCTTTAATCCAAGGTCATTAAAAGTTTCTCTAAACCAGACATAGACCCTTCTCAAATATTTATTAGTCTTGTTACCTTTAACGAAGCAGATCCCTTTACAGCACCTGTCACTTTGTTCTTCTTTTCAAGAACATGGTTAGGGTGGAACAGGACATGCCTTACTGGGATGGCATAGGGTGGGGGCTTCTCTGATTTTCTACCTTCATCGTCCTGAATCACTTTGAATTTCGTTTCTGGGTCAATCCCTCAATGAATCTTCTTAATAGCAATGCTAGCAGTACATTCTGTGTGCTTGGAAGCCATGAGTAACAAATCAACAGGAGATTGAATCAAGCACAAGAGATAATCATGCAACCAAGAGATGCAGTAAACATGAGACATCTGAGGCTGCTGCCAGGGTGACATGGCATATGGTTCTACAGTGCACTTTTTAGAAAATAAGTAGAAGTACATTCTAAAATAATGATTAAAAGTTTAGAATGCATAAACCAGCAAATCATCGTTTATTATCAAGTATCATGCACTTGACAGTATACCTAATCATGTGTGCTCTGTACTTTTAAAGGACTGACAGTACAGTAGGTTTTTTTCTACATCATCTTCACCACAAGCACATGAATGATGTGTTGCACTCTGATGCTTTGGTGGCTTCAGCGTCACTAGGTGACAGGAATTTTTCAGCTCCATTGGAATCTTGCAAGACTACTATTGGTTATATGGGCCATTGTTAACCAAAATATCATCATGCAGCTCATGACTGTATTTGAGAAAAGAGATGGGTCCAACCATTGTGCATCATAATAGATAATTCAAAGGATATAGATGTTTACAAGGCTCTGGTTCCTGAGAAATAATATTTTAGTGACTAACACATCCCAGACTCAGTCCTGTCTGATGAATACTACCATATACAGGACTTTTAGACACTGACTTTTGTCTGTGATTGAGATTATTGAAGGAAAGTGGGCAGAATGGGAGTGGGGGCCTTTGATGTCCTTGGTACTTTGTAGATTGAGAGGCGTATCTGGTGCACTTGAGCAGTATAGTAAGAGAAGACACAAAACCATCTAAATGGCATTTTCATAAATGGCATGATTTTGTGGCATCTGCTATCTGCTAGCCTAGAGACCTGGTTTGGTTAGAAAATCCTACTACAACATGAATGTTGAGCTCAAGAGTCTCTGAGCTGTGGGTAACTTCTGAGCCTGCAGCAGTGAGCTAGGAAGAGTTTTCTGTGGAGCTTATCCTGGCAATTCTTGGGACTATCTTAAAAAAAAAAAAGCACTGAAGGAATATAAGTATGTAAGCAGGTTGGAATAATAACAAATCTGAGATTCTCTGATCTGAATGGAATATTAACATGACAGTCAGAAACCCAGAGTCTGAGCCCTATGTTTAAGGGGAGCTTTAATGTAATTATGCCCAGAGTTCCAGTTTTAGGTAGATGGAGTAAGCCTTCTTCACACCTTGTCTTCCACTGAAGGTAAGCATCAAACCTGGATAAAATGAAAGGACAGCTACTTGAAGGCTCTGAAAAGTAAATAGCAGCAGGCAGATTAGGGAAGAACCCCAGAACTCAGAGTTCCATCAACCTAAGCATATCAATCAGGAAGCTGATGTAAATGACATGAACATGAACAAGATTAATGTGTTTTCTCTTGCATTCCTTGGAAAGCCATCTCTGTACCTATTTGGATTTATTTCAATATCCCTTTGCTCTCTTTGACCTTTCTTTGAACAAGTTAATAACGTCTACTTGGCTTCTTCATTAGAAAGTGAAATAAAATACTTAACATGCATTTATTTTTATACCTGTATGAGAATCATGATTTTACCTTTTTCTAAAATACATTATATATTAACAATCAAACTATGTGATTTGAGGACTCACTATGAAGTTACAGTAATCAAGATAGTGTGTGTTATTGTTGAAGGGATAGACATATAGATCAATGGAGCAGAATACACAAATCATCTACAGACCCACACATATGTGACCAATCTATTTTAAAGAAGGTTCAAAATCAATTCAAATTATTAAATAGTCTTTTCACCAAATGGTATTAGAACAATGGGACATTAAGAATTTAAGAAAATAGAGCATCAACTTAAACCTTGTAAAGTATACTAAAATCAATGTAAAATAGATGATAGATAGTTTTCATTGTAGAGGTCCTTAATACCCTTTGTTAGATTGATGCTCAAGTTTTTTTTTGTTTTGTTTTGTTTTTTTGAGGAGATTGTGAATGCGACAGAGTTCCTGATTTCTTCTTCAGTGGACTTGTTGCTAGATTATTGGAAAGCTAATGATTTATGAGTGTTGATCTTATAGCCAGCCACTTTGCTGAAATCATTTATAAGCTCTAGGAGTCTTCTGGTCAAGTTTATTGGGTCTTCTAGGTATAGGATCATGTCATCAGCAAATAAAGACATCTTGACTTCCTCTTTTCCTGTTTGAATTCTTTTGATTCCCTTCTCTTGTCTGATAGCTTTGGTTAGGGTTTCAAGGACTGTATTGAATAAGAGCAGTGAAAGTGGACAACCTTGTCTTGTTCCTGTATTCGGTGGAAGTGTTTTCAGTCTTTCTCCATTAAGCACATGTTGGCTATGGGTCTGTCATAAATGGCTCTTACAAAATTAAAATATCTTCCCTTGATCCCTATCTTCTCCAGATTTTTGAGCATAAATGGGTGCTGAATTTTATCAAAGGCCTTTTCTGCATCAATTGGGAGGCTTATATGATTTTTATCTTTAATTGTGTTTAAGTGGTGAATTACATTTATTGATTTGTGTATGTTGAACCAGCCCTGCTTTCCTAGTATGAAGCCCATTTGATCATGATGTATTATCTTTTTAATGTATTTTTGGATCTGGATAGCTAGAATTTTATTAAGGATTTTAGCATCTGTGTTCATCAGGGAAATTGGTCTGTAATTTTCTTTTCTTGATGTGTCTTTTTTGGGTTTGGTATCAGTGTTATATTTGCTTCATAAAAGTGTTTGGGAGTGTTCCCGCACTTTCAATTTCACGGAAAAGCTTGCGAAGGATCAGTGTTAATTCTTCTGTGAAGGTCTGGTAGAATTTTGCCGTGAATCCATCAGGTCTAGGGCTTTTCTTTTTTTGGAAGGCCTTTGATTGTTAATTCAGTCACTACTGAGAATGTTGTATGTGGCCAGACATTTGTCCATTTCTTCCAGATTATCAAACTTGGCAGAGTATAATTTTTCACAATAAGTTCTGGATTCTGGTTGAGTCTGTGGTGATATCTCCATTTTCGTCTTTGATTTTGTTGATTTGCTTCACTTCATTCTTCAATTTGGTGAGGTTGCCAAGGGGTCTGTCGATCCTGTTTATTTTTTCAAAGAATAAACTCTTTGTTTTGTTGATAATTTATATTGTTTTTTTTTGTTCTCAATTTCATTGATTTAGGCTCTGATTTTAGTTATTTCCCATCTTTGATTAGGTTTGGGATTGGTTTGTTCCTCTTTTTGAAGGAATTTGAATTGGAGCATAAGACTATTTATTTGGGCTCTTTCCTGATTTTTGATGAAGGCATTAAAAAAAATTGCAGAGGACCTGAGTAGACGGAAAAATGTTCCATGATCTTGGTTAGGAAGAATCAATAAAATCAAAATGGCCATTCTACTGAAAGCCCTATACAAATTCAATGCAATCCCCATCAGGATACCAATGACATTCTTCACGGATATAGAAAAAGTAATTCTCAAATTTGTATGGAATAACAGAAGACTCAGAATAGCCAAAACATTACTCAGCAAGAAAGAGGAATCAGGAGGTATCACAATTCCTTACCTGAAATTATACTATAGGGCTATATTAACAAAAACTGCATGGTATTGGTATCAAAACAGAATTGAAGACTGATGGAACAGAATAGAAGATTCTGAGATGAACCCCCAAATCTTTCACCATCTGATATTTGATAAACGGGGCAAAACATAGTGTGGAAGAAGGACAGCCTGTTCAACAAATGGTGTTGGACAAACCAGACAGCCATATGCAGACAACTGAAATTGGATCCTTACCTCTCACTCTGCACAAAAAACAAATCAAATGATTCAAGGATCTGGAAATTAAACCAGCAACTTTACACCTGCTTGAAGATAAAGTAGGATCAACACCACAAGACATAAGGGTTTGTACTGCCTTCCTTAACAAGGCTCCCATAGCGCAAGCATTAAAGCCAAGAATAAATGAATGGTATGCCATTAAACTAAAAAGCCTCTTCACAGCTAAATAATTAGCAAGAGTGTCAAGAGAGGCTGGAGCAGTGGCTTGGCAGTTATGGCACTTGCCTGGCATGTGCAAGTGTATACGGGTTCAAATCCCAGCACCCATGTACACAACTAAGTGTCAGAGCAACAAAAGCCATGTGAAAAACTCAATAAAATAATAAAATTGATTCTCTCTGTCTCTGTCTCTCTCTCTCACTGTACTTCTCTCTTTTTAAAAAAAAAAGAGTGTCAAGAGAAAACCTACAGAATGGGAGAAAATCTTTGCCTGCTACACCTCGGACAGAGGGCTAATATCCAGAATATACAAAGAACTCAAAAAACTAAACACCAAAAACACAAATAATCCAATCAATAAATGGGCTGTGGAACTAAAAAGAAATTTCTCAACCAAGGAAGTCCAAAAAGCCCATAAACATATGAGAAAATGCTCTACATCACTAGCAATCAGAGAAATGCAAACCAAAACTTCACTGAGATTCCACCTCACTCCTGACAGAGTGGCAAAATGAGGAATATGAACAATGACAGATGCTGGAGGGGCTGTGGTAACAGAGGAGCATTGTCACACTGTTGGTGGGACTGCAAACTGGTACAGCTACTCTGGAAAGCAGTGTGGAGACTCCTCAAAAAACTAGGACTGGAACCACTGTATGACCCAGCTATTCACTCCTGGGTATTTTCCCAAAAGAACTGGATTCGGCATATTACAAAGATATAGCTTCATAAGTATTTTTAGCAGCTCAATTTACTATTGCTAGACTATAGAACCAATCTAGATACCCCTCACTGGACTAGTGGATTCAAAAACTGTGACATATATATAATAGAATTCTACTCCACTATTAGAATGTATCATGGCATTTGCAGCCAAATGGATGGAGATGGAAAAAATTATGCTGAGTGAAATAGCCCAAACTCAGAGACTCAAGTGTTGAATGTATTCTCTCATATGTGGAAGCTAGAATACAATCGGAAACAGACTGAAAGTTGGCTAAGCTAATAATAACCTCAACAAGGGTGAACTTTTACATGAGCAGGGGAAACCTTGCCTATGATGCTGGAGAATGAAAGGAGGGATATGGGGAGGGGAGCAGGGAATAGGAGGGATATCAAGGTGGCTGGAGGAAGGGAGTATGGGGGTATCAACCCAATGGGGAACCTTCGAATTCCATGAGAAGTCCAACCAACACAGGGGTTAAGTAGGGGTAATCATGGGATCAAGGGGAACCCAAAGGGAAGACCATGGAATGGCATCAGCCTTGGGTTACTCTGTCATTATGCATGTGTTTATGATTGTATGGCAACAAGTGCCTACTAAATGTGAGACTATCTTGAATGAATAAAAAAATAAAATAAAGTAGATGAGAGACCTAAACATAAAATGTAAAACTATAAAATTTCTGAAAAGAAACTTAAGAGACCTTGGATTTAGTGATGAATTCTTAGATACAGAACCAAAAAATATAATCCTTAAAAAAACCAAAATTAATAAATTGAACTTAATCATAATAAAAATTTTGCTCTACAAAGGAATTTGTTAGGAGAATGAAAAATGCAGCACATAAGGTGGAAAAACAAATTTCCAAATCACATCTAAACTAAGATCTTTTATCCAGATTCTACGAAGACCTCTCAACTAAAAAAAAGGAAATAGCCTAATTTAAAAAGTCTACCATTCAGGTACAGTGGTACATTTCTGTAATATTAGCAACTTGGAAAGCTGAGGCAGGAGGATTGCAATTTTTCGGCCAGCCTCAGAAACTCAGTGAGTCCCTAAATAATTTAGCGAGGCTCTGTCTCAAATCAAAAATCAAGAAAAGGGCTGGGAATGATGCTCAGTGTTTAAGAGGCTCTGGATTCAATCCCTGGTACCAAAAAATAAAAATAAAAACATTAAAAAGTCTCCCAAAGGCATGGATTGACACTTCACCAAATAGATAAAATAAATGACAAACAGGCACATGTAAAAATGTTCATCGTCTTTAGCCACTAGGGAAAAGAAATGATCCATGAGATATCTCTACATTTTTGAGTGACTAAAAATAAGAATTACTGACTTTGCTACTAGTGGGAATGAAAAACTGGTACAGCCACTCTGGAAAACTGTTATCTTCTTATAAAGTTAAATATACAGTTACTCTATGACTCCAACATTTCATTTTTTTAAGGGAGAGGGAGAGAGGGAAAGAAAGAATCAATTTTATTTATTTTTTCATCTGGTCTTTGTTTCTTTTCTTTTTCTTTTTCTTTTTTTAAAGAGAGAAGGACAGTGAGAGAGAGAAAGAGAGATTGAATCAATTTTTATTGAGTTTTTCACATGGCTTTTGTTGCTCTGACACTTAGTTGTGTACATGGGTGCTGGGGTTTGAACCCATGTACTTGTGCATGCAGGGCAAGCACTGTAACCACTGAGCCACTGCTCCAGCCCTTTGGCGGTTGTTTCTTAACACTTAGTTGTATATGTGATGCTGGGGTTTGAACCTGGGTCCTTGCCCATGCCAGGCAGGTGCTCCAACTATTGAGCCACTACTCCAGCCCCTGGTAACTGCTTTTTTAAGAAATGAAAATGTATATCCACACAAACATGTGGACATGACTGTTTATCATACCTCTTTTCATAACCACCCATAATTGGAATAACATAAATGTCCTTCAATAGACAAACAGATAAACTAAATGTGAGACATCATTACAATGGAATGTTACTCAGCCATAGAAGTGGCCAACTCTTGATACACTCAACAACCTGGATGAATCTCAAAGGCATGCTGAGAATAAGAAGTCAGTCTCAAAACTTACATTCTCTGTGGTCCCATTTACACTATTGTCTCAAAAAAACAAAATTATAAAGATAGAAAAGATGGAGAACAGATCAATGGTCATCAAGAGCCATGGGTAGAGGAAAGGGGTTACTATTAAGAGGGGGCACAAGCAATTATTTTGGGAAACATAACTATTTTGTACCACATTATGGTAGAGGATACACGGATGTATACATGTGCTAAAATTCACAGAATGATGCACAAACAGAACACAAGTCAGTTTTGCTGAAAATGAAGTTTTAAAATGATATAAAAAATGCTTTTTAAAATAATAAGGTCTGTGAGGCAGGCCCAAGATGGCTATAGCTAGGCTCTTTCGCTGAGACTTCAGGCCAGCTGATTCAGCATTTGTACTAAAGGTCCTAAAGATCTGCTTGTGAGCATGTGCCTACTTCTGCATCCGGTTGGCACTGTGCCTTCTTTCTTTGGCCTGCACATAGGAAAAGACTTGTGGAATGACTCAGGAGGCTGCTGCCTCCTCCAAATAAAGCTTGTCTACTTTCTCAACTACACCACCTTCTGGGATCCTGAATCTCTTTCCCAGGGCTTGAGACCATCAGGACAATTGGTATAGTCAGGAGGATACAGTGCAAGTGAAGAGATGCCTCAGCCCCTGCCGACTGGGGGACCTAAGGCCCTGAGCAGCATGTTGTTGCCCTGGTCCTATTAGCATGGACTCCTGTGGAGAGTTTGAATATGGTGGCTAGGTTTCCTGTGAGACAGAGAAGGCTTTATAAGCAGTTATCTCCTGCCTACAAGACTGTGCCATTCAGGTGGCGACAAGACAGGTGGACTGAAGTTTTCTGATTTTCCTAAGGGCAAACATAGCTTCGGTGGGATGGACTATGACCAGATGGTGGAACAGAACAGGCGCTGGCCCACAGCCAAGGAGAAAGCTGGCCACAGTGGAGTGGAGGGGATGGAGAAACGGCGTGGGGAGTTCTGTGTGCGACTGCTGGGGCTGAGGAATGGGCGTTTCTTACAGCTCTGAGAGCAGAAACCAATGCAGCTTTATGTGAAACTGCCAAGATGAGGGAGTTGCAAGATAAGGAAGAAGCCTTGGAAGCCAGAGTACAGTCTCTGGAGGAGGATCTCCGTACCCTGAAAGCACCCCTCCGCTGCCCCCATAGTGTTAATGAAGTCAGAAGAGAAAGAGGAAGGAGATCAATACCTGCAAGCCCAACCAGCGAGAGTACAGAAAATGAAACAACAGCAGCAGATGACTGGTGGGCAGCTGAGGTAGCCAGGTTCTGCCTGTCAAGTAGAGTTGGTGGACTTGGGAAAACAATTTAGACAGAAGCTGGGAGAGGCCCGGGTGGCTTTGTTATTGCTTCTAATGAGATTTAGGGGTGGATGGCATTATGGGTAGTGCCCTAAAAATGGGCAGGTTAGCACCTCTTTACAGCAGAGGTTGTACAATAGTCAACACCATAGAGGCATCTAGAGGGCCAAGAGAGCCAGATGTTCCAGGAGTTGGCAGAGATTTCAGGAGGTGCTAAGACCTGCTACCCATGTAGGTGAACCAGAAACAAGTCCACATCTTGGAGATAAGGAACCTGTACAGACCAGTGCTTGTTTCACTGGTGGCTCCAGCCATGAACAACCGCTTGTGTGGATGGTGGTAGCTGTTGATCCAGAGACAGACACTGTCTGGTTTGATATAGAACAAAGTAGCTAGGGAGCTGAGGTCCACACTGTCTGGATGGTTGTAGCAAATGAGGTATTTCCCGTAGTGATATTCACTGACAGCCGTGCCATGTACTGGGGGGCACATTCTATGGCAAGACCATGCGCCCCTGACTAGCCCAGGGAATGACGAAGTAGATGCTTTGGCTAGCGTGTGGGGGTTGAAACAGGTACTTCCCAATGGTTGCACTGCAGCCTGCAGCACATGTATGTGAAAACCACGTGGAATGTCGTCAAACACCGGGGTCTGCCTCTACCCTGGTAGAGACCTGCCTGGCATGTGTGGTTTGCACTCTGGAGTGTCTGCTTCCTTGATGCCTTGGAGTCCCAGATGCTTTGACATGTCCCCTTGACACAGGACCAGATTGACTATATTGGCTTTCACCAAAATCGAAAGGGGCCATGTTCATCTTGATGGCAGTTGATATGGCCGCAGCCTTGTGGTTTGCTTGGCCCAGTGGTCAAGTGAATCAGTGTACTATCATTCATGCCTTGGCAGTGTTTTTGTTTTATTTTGTTTTGTTTTTTAAAGAGAGAGGGACAGTGAGAGAGAGAGAGAGAAAGAGGAAGAGAATCAATTTTATTTAGTTTTTCATGTGGCTTTAGTTGCTCTGACACTTCGTTGTGTAGATGGTGCTGGGGTTTGAACCCATGTCCTCACTCATGCCAGGCAAGTGCTCCAGCCCCCCTGGGCAGTGTTAATAGCCTTGTATGACTGGCCCACTACTACAAAGAGTGATTGATCAAGGCACCCATTTCATTGGTCAGGAAGTGCAGTAATGGGCAACTCAGTTACAAATTCAATGGAAGCTGCAAGTCCATGCCACCCACAGGCTGCAGGCATGACAGAAGATATAATGGCAAGGACTCAGGACTGCAGTCAACCCACTATCTGTGAAGGATTGGGCACAGCATCTGTGGGCAATTGTGCAAGCTCTACATGAGTGGACCTGACAAGGGGGACCATCTCCTGTGGAGGTTTTGCTGCCCCACACAGCAGCACCAATACAGGTCCAGGTGACAACAAAGGATGTGGTACTTAAGCCTGGGTTTGTGCAGCAGGGGAATGTTCTCTGCCCACTCCCACTGGATTGAATAGAGGGCAGGGAACAGTATATTGGACATGACCCTGAGCAATAAAGGACCCCCACCTTCACTGGGTGATCCTATTAGCCTCACAGGGGAGACGTTTGAAATATGATCACCTTGTGACACCATGGGTGACCAATGAACCCTGCCCCTCAATATGTGCTACCAGGCCAGGTCCCACAGATGGGACACAGATTTTAAAGGGCACTTTTGCCATTTCCCTTTGGCCAGTTATGAGTTCCCTGGTGCTGGTGCACACAGAGCTTGCTGAGGTACAGCACCAACCTGTATGAGTGTGGTATCACTGCTGAGGGAAGCCACTGCAGGTGGTGACTGTGCTTTCCTGGGACTCAAAACTGTCATGCATTCTCCTGGATGGATGTGATTTACCTTCATTAGTGTCTGTAACTGCTTTGTCCTTTCACCTGTAGGAGTGTCCTCACCAACACCTTCTTGGACTGGGCACACGCTTATGCCAGAGTAGCAAACACCTCTGCCTGCTGGCTATGTACTAAAGAGCCTGAGTTCTGCTGCTGGGCTACCCTGCTAAATCCAGCCTATGTCCCTTGACAATGGGACTTTACCAGAAAAGACTTTGATTGCCACTTCAATATGTGATGAAACTGGTGATAATTTTTAGTAATCCTGGGTGGTGGGGCTTGTCTTCTGGGTGTATGTTGCTGCAACTGGTACTGCTCTTATGACTCTGGATACAGGAACTGCCCTCCTGGCTAAGGGATCATTGTGGAAGACATCAACCATGTAGATTGCACAGTGAGGAACCCTAAAGGAGTGGAATGTGGGGCAGGCCCAAGATAGCTATAGGTAGGATCCCTCACTGAGATTTTGGTAAGCTGTATCTTAGTTTATAGCCAAGGTCATGAACAACCTGATTCAGCATATGTACTAAAGGTCATAAATATCTGCTTGTGAGCATGTGCTCACCTGTTGGTAACCCGTTGGTACTGTGTGTTTGTTTGTCCTGCAAGTTAAAAAGAGCCTGTGGGCGAGGTGGAACTCAGGAGGCTGAGACGGGAGGATCGCGAATTCAAAGCTAGTCTTGGCAACATAGTGATGCCCTAAGCAACGTTTCAAAGTAAAACGTAAACAGGACTGGGGATGCGACTCAGGGGTTAAGCCCTCCTGGGTTCAATCTCCAGTATAAAAAACCAAAACAACCTATAGAGTGACACAGAGGGCTGCTACCGCCTCCAAATAAAACATGTCTACTATCCCAACTGCACCTCACATCTTGCACCTGCTGGGATCCCAAATCTGTTTCCCAGGGTCTGAGACTCTGCAGGACAAGGACTCTTAAAAGTCATTGATGAAATGGAGGAGACTGGAACCAAATTATCTTTCCTCCCAATTAGAATCACTGACTCACTCAGTTCTTTGCCTTGTGGAACTGAAAAGATAGCCATTGAATGCGCTCCGGTCCCACCATTGAATGAATCTAAGAAAAAAAATCTTCCACAGACATGTAGTTAAATAATATGCTCTTATACTTTGAATAATAAATGATGCTGGGTAAAGTGGTACATGCCTGTAATCCCGTTAACCTTGGAGGCTGAGGCACAAGGATCACAAGTTCTAGGGCAGTCTCAGCAAATAAGAGAGGCTCCAAGCAACTTAGTGAAACCTTGTCTCAAAATAAAAAAATAAAAAGGGCTGGAGATATAGCTCAGTGGTGAGGCACCCCAGGTTCAAATAAAATAATAATAATAAAATTAAATTAAAATAAGTGATATTCGTTGAGCTTTAAATTGGTATTCACCTGTTTCATATACGATTGGGACCATGAACTAGGTTTACCACAAAAAAATGAAAAGCTGTAATTGCAATTCTGCAAAAAAATAATTAACAAATTAACTTAATAATGAACAGTTTAATTAATGGATACATACTGAATATCCATATAACCTTTGTTCTACCAACCCATTTTAATCTGTAACTAAATTTCCCTGCCATTCATTACAAAAGTCTTGCTCTTTGTAAGCTTCCATTAGTGCACTGTGTATCAAGATGATAAGACTGACCAATGTAGCAATTTTGAGCTGAATCTTCCTATCTTAAAGTAGTCAGTATATTTCTCTAAAATTATTCAAATACTCATTTTGTTTTATTCATTTTATTTAAGATACTTTCTTTTACCTTTGAAACTGAAAATAGATTTCTCTTTGGTCATGTACATTTTAGAGAATTTTCTTTTAAATGCAATTTGTATTGTTCATAATGAACTCAATTCATTGTTGAGAATAAGGAAATAGTTTCAAAAAGACCTTCTATCCCAGAATTAGTGATGTGATTCAGTAGCTCCTTTGGACTGCTTTCCAGGATCCTCTCTTACGAGATTACTTACAAGTTTTCTCTCTCTGCTCTCAGGAGTATACAACAAGGTGCATTATACTAAATATAATTGTAGATACTATTGCACTAGACTATTTGTATAGGTTTTCTTATTAAATTATTGCAACAGAATTATGAAATATACATCATAAATAGAAATGTTAATTACTAGAAACTTGAAAGGCTAAAGCTCAGTTCTGATAACCCAGACACCATAACCTTGTAAAACCCGGGATCTTTACCATGCTGTGCTCTAAGCAAGTTTGTCTTGTAACAGCTGCCCTTGCTATGTCACCTTTTGACCTCTCTGATGATGTCAGCTGTTTGTCTCAATTCCTTAAGCTCCTCAGTTCCTGACATTATCCTATAGATCTTTGATGGTCTTGTGGATGATTTATGAAAAATATGATTCTTGCTTGAATTCAACTCCAATGACTTTATTTTTACTCCAATTCAGTTTTCCACATATTAAGTCTCACCCTATGAACAGGAGTTTGATCCATTTTTAGAAATCCAAATCTAATACTTCAGTTACTGAGCAAACCTCTATCCTCTTCACTCTTTCATGTCCAAACTCCATTTAATTGCATAAAGACCCCTAATCTCCTTGATCTTCCTGTCTTCTCCCTTGTGTCAGCTCCACCTGTTTTCCTTATCCAGCCTGAAGCTCACAGTTAATCACTTGACTTTCTTAATATCAGCCTCACATATTTATATCTTGAAGTCTTTCTTGGGTTGGGTTCATCTATCCTTAACTTGGTGACCTCTACCTTGTCCAGTCCGCTCCCCTTTGTTCCTCTTTGTTGTTACTTTCTTAGGTCATCAGTTCACATTGTGGTTTGGATCTAGAATGCCCCCCAAAAGCTTGTGTGTTGAAAGCATGATCCCTATTCCAATGCAGCAAGATTCAGGGGTGAGGCTTTTAGGTAATAACTGGATCATGAGATCTATGACCCTATCAGTGGATTAATCCACTTGCAGGAGTAATCCATTGATAACTGGACAGATTACTGGTACATATGACCTCGTTGGAGGAAGGACCTTGTTGGAGGACTGGGAGAATTCTCTGCAAGGGTTTGTCTTCTCTCTGACCCTTCCTCCGCACTCTGTGCTCCTTCTCTCTCTCTCTCTCTCTCTCTCCTTCCAGCAGCTTTCTTCCACCATGCCTTTCCACCATGATGTTCTACTTCCCTTTCAGGTGCAGAACAATGAAACCAGCTGACCATGGACTGAATTCTATGAAACCATGAACTAAAATAAATTTTCCCTTCTCAAAATTGTTCTTGTCAGATATTTGCTTTTTGGTTTTTTTTTTAAGTGTAGTAAACAAGTTTTATTATAGAATGCATAGAAAGTAAAGCATAGGGAAAAGAGCAGACTTCCCCCAGAGTGGGGGAAGGGGACAAAGCCCCTTGTCAGATATTTGGGTCACAGTGACACAAAGCTGACTAATACAGTTCATAACCCTGTTGATTCTTGCTTTATCTTTCCAGACCACTAAAAGTTCTTTCAGGAGAGTTATCAATGTTATTTCAACTGCCAAGTCTAACTAACACATTCCACAAATTCTTATCTCCCTAGCTTGTTCTGTATTTCAAATGAGATCATTCGGGAAGGTTTCCAATCAGAAATGATTTGTATTGTCTTCGGTGCACTGTCTTTTTTCTATTGAATTCTTGGCCATTTTCTTCATTCCTAATAGTTTCTGATCTGTAAAGGAAAGTAATGGAACCCACTGTCATACGTGTTGACACTCTTCCCCCTGGTATGTCATTATCTGTTAAATTTGTTTACGGTATTTTGTTCCATGCTCCATTTTTTAATAGACATTAATTTCATTTATTATTTATTAATCTCATCAACTATAACTTTTTTTTTTCAGGGCTGAGGACCTAACTCGGGGCCAAGTGCATGCTAGGCAAGAGATCTGCCACTGAGCTAAATCCCCAACCCCAGCTATAACTTTTAAGTTTAAAAAATCTTGAAAAGCTTTTCTTATTCTAAAGTTATATGTAGTATAAAATGTTAATAATATGTATTATTAATAAATGAGTAAATTTTATATTTCCTTTTCCACTCTTCTATCTGCATTCTTTTCTCCAGACACAAAACTTTTGGCAACTTTTATTATTTCTTCTGTAACCATAATTAATCTTTGCATATTTTGCCCATTGGTTGAATCTAACACCAAAAAATTTTATTCCCACAATTTTGAGTGTGTTAACATTGTTCATTATCCTATGGTTTCAAAGTATTTTTATTTAATTTTTACTATATGCCTTCATCAAGTCACTAAGATTGTCTATATTCCGCACACATAGTAGGGATGCAATATAATTATTGAAGATGTGTTCCTCAGAAGCATGGGACTTCTTAGCGCTTCTGGACCAGCTACTCCCTGGGCTGGATACCAAGCTATCATTCTGACTTTCTTCTACCCTGCTTCTGGCCTGTAGCCAGTGTTCTTGGATCTCAAGTTTTTACATTTCTTGGATTTTATTCTTGTTTTGACTGGAGAGCATATTTAATTTCTTGAAAGGGTGCATGAGAAATAAACTTTCAGAATTTTTGCATGTCTTAAAGTGGATTAATTTCCCCCTATTACTTGACTGACAGTTTTATTGGGTATAGAATATTTGGTTTACAATTATTTTTTTCTCAGAAAGTTGAAGTTATAGCATCTAGGGATTCTATTAAGAAATTCCATCCTTTTCCCTTTGTAGGACATATTTCCCCCTCTGAAATCTTTTAGAGTGTTCTCCATCTCCAAGGTGTTCTGAAAATTTCTTGAAGATACTCCACTGTTTGACAGTCTTTCTTTCTTTGGTTCCTTCTTTCTTTCATTAGTTCATTTGTTCCTTCCTTTTTCTTTCTTTTTAAATTCCTCTTGTGGCCATGGTTATACGAGTATATGCAACTGTTAAAAGTCATCAAGAAAAGCATCATATTGAATTGAATTGAGCTATCAGGAAGGAAAAATCCCTGTGATGCTTAAAGACTGTGCTACAGCGTTCAACATTAGATTAAACTATTAATTATGGCTTCTTTAATTTTTATGTATTTATATATTTAATATTTTGATTTTCATCCAAAGCAGGAATTATTTTGGCCTTGAAAGTATATGACTTTCTGGTGCTACCTATAAATCCCCTTTCCAGAATAAGTGTTTTAATGTTTAAAGTAAAATATACAGGAATATAAAGGAAACCAGTTAAATTGAAATATCATTATTAAAATGTTAAAAAATATTATTTGTAATAGGGTAACATATTGCTTATTTGTTAACATTTTAAATAATAAGATCCAGTGAAGAGTTTATAGCTACTATAATTTCAAAGTAGTGCTGAGTATAAATGATACCTTGAGACATTTATAACCACCAAATATCCTTTGCAAATATTTGATTTTTATTAGTCACAAAATCACAAGTATTGCCAAAACTGCTGTAGTTTATGTCTACATTCAAAATGGACAGAAATGCTAAATTTCAATTAGAAATTAGGGAAAATAAAAATATAATATTTTCCCTTTAGGTTCACAGACCTTCTGAATTTTATCCATGGACTTTCATCTGCAAAACCCTGACTTAGAATAGAAACTCTGAGAAGTGGCAGACTGCATGCTCCAAAGATGGAGGAAACAATATCTCTCACTCTCATGTGCTCTTTCCCAGTATGACCCTGACACTCTTCCGTCAAGAGATGGAGTCTGTTTCTCTGTTCCCATGCACTGACTGTGCGTGTGATTGCTTTGACCAACAGGACATGTGTTGGAGCAACAGGACCTTTTTTGACTAACAAATCCCACAGAACTGACTGCCGGTTCATAGCTTTTAGTTGATCTATCAACTTCTGCTTCCTTCCTCATAGAAGCTAAATCCCATAGAAGAAAGCAGTTATCCTGAGACCACCATGCTTTAGAAAAAATAAACCAAATGAATGGCCCCAGTGGAGCAATACCATGTGGAGAGCAAAGGAGCTCAAGGTGCAATGTGACACCAGATGGTGAATGAAGAAGTCATCTTGGAAGTGGATCCTTTACTCTAGACCACCCTACCTAATGCCATATAGATCAGAGGTGAGCTTCCCCTCCAACCTCTTCCATAATTACTGAGCCATAAAATTGGGAGCAAATTGAAATGCTTGTTTTAAGCCACCGAATTCTGGAGTAGTAGATTGGATTGCTATGGGTAAAACAGAGCAATGACCATGTTCTGTATGTCTTTTGTATCCTTCACATTAATTAGGAAATTGACTGACATACAAGAAAGGCTCAGGTATTGTTGATATTGAGGCTTATATAGCTTTTTGTTGTCAGTAAAGAACCACAGGGAATCACCTCAAGGGATCAAAGTATATTTTGTAGTAGTTGGCTGTGACTATTAGGCAGCCCGGCCTGCTTTTCAAGACTTGAAATTGGTCCCAGAATCCTCTTCAAATACTGACTCTTGGAGGAGTTCCCAAAGAATCTCAGAGGTTTCACTGTGCCCAAGGAGTTTGAGGGGGTTTATGAGAGAATATGGAACTGTGGGTTAGGAGACAGACTCAGTGGGGTGCTAATATGAGCATAGGCGCTGAAATTCAGCTGAAATTTAGGGCCTGCTATGTAATTAGGACATGTGATTCAACATCTCTGTGCCTCTGTTTCCGTAGCTGTACAATGAGAATAAAATGCATTCTTTTTCTTATTAGCATGGTGAGGTTTAAATGAGTTAATACTTCTGAAACATTGCCTGGGGCATGTAGTTCCCAATGAAGACCAAATGGATCTCTCTTGAATTACTTTTATTTGTTTTTCTTTCTCAATTTTTTGTTTGAGACAAGGTCTCAGTTAGATGCCCAGACTGGACTCAAAGTGGTAATCCTCCTGCCTCAGTCTCCAGGCATTAACCAACATGCCTGGCTTCATTTATATTTTTCCCCGACACTTGGTTGTGTATGTGGTGCTGAGTCCTTATGCATGCAGGCAAGCACTCTACCACTGAGCCACTGCTCTAGCCCCTGGCTTCATTAATTTTTGAGTTATGTAGGTGGTTCCTGAGATACATGTGTACCACACATGATTTCAAATGGTGCATACATAAACTTTACATAATCATAGTAGTTTATATTTAGTTTAATGTGTATTAGAAAATGTACAACCAGCATTTCTGAGCCCACACATGAAATAGGGTATAATTTTAAAAGTGATTATAAGACATAAAAGATATATTAATTATATGTTATAATTAAATTATAAGATATATCAAGTCATTAATAGTATAGCTAGGCTCAAATGTTGAAGATGAAACTAAAACACTTGAAACTGGTATCTAGAAGCTGCAAAGCTAGGAGTTTGCAAAGAATAGAGGAATAGAGAAACAAAGTCATTTATTCATGTTCACTGACCCGGCATCAAATTCTAGCAGGTCTTCATTGCAATCCGTATTACTTTACATTTGACCACCCTGAAATGGATAATACTATTTAAAAATCTATGTCTGCTTTCCTAAAGGGCAAATGTGTCTTTAATGGGGCAAGCTGTAAATTTTCATTTCAACATTTTTTCCTGGTGTTTTAGTGCAGCTTTTTTTGCTGCTGTGACTAAACGACCTGACAACAATAATCTTAGGAGGAAAAGGTTTATTTAGGGGCTCATGGTTTCAGAGGTCCCTAGCCGTGGAAGGCCAACTCCATTCCCCGGGGGTGTAGGTGAGGCTGTACATCATTGCAGGAGTGGCTCCAGTGAGCAGGGAGCTCAAGGCATCTCATCAGGAAGCAGAGCAGAGAGTGAAACTCCATGCCAGATACAGAATATATACCCCAAAGATATGCCCTCAATGAACCACCTCCTCCAGCCACACCTACCAGCCCACAGTTGCCCTGTAGGGATTAACTCACTGATTGGGTTAAGGCTTTTACAACCCAATCATTTCACCTCAGGCTTCCTGAATTGTCATACATGAGCTTTTGGAGGACACCTCATGTTTAAACCATAACACCTGGAAAGGATCATCTATTGTGGTGTGCAAAACACTGATCTGAAAACTGTTGTGTTCATTTGGTAAAAGTAAGTTGTCATTAGATTGAATTTTTGTTTTGCCATGTGCTCTGGTTTCTGGAACTTTTCTTTTTTATTTTTCCTGGTGTCAAGGTTGAAATATCTTTTGAGGAGCTTATAATGGATTTTCAATACTGTTCAGTTATGATTATAATATTTGGCAGTGGCTTTGCAGCACTATAGTGAGGGGGAGTCTGGCAACACCCGAGGGGGATTCAGAACTAATATTTTGTGAGGTGGTCTAAGGAAGGCTATGAGTCTTCAACTGATTATTTTTATCAGCATATTAGATTGTTAACTGGGATAGGTTAGCTGGAATATGTCATTCACAAAAATTATGAGAGTATCAAACTCTTCACATCCTACTGCATCTAAATAAAAATCATAATCTTGAAGTTATGTCTCTGTAATCATGGTAGTCCCCATTTAATCAGGATAATTAGATGTTTCATGCATATAGAGGTACTTACTGGTCTTTTAGCTACATATGACTTTGAAAAGGCCAAAGAGGAATATCATTTATCTGGGTAGAGTATAGAAAATCAATTCACTTTTGGTAAGAGAAGTCAAGCTTGAAATTACAAAAATAAAATAACACTGCACTTGTATGGGACTCCTATCATCTTAGTGATTGTTTTTCTTTCAAGGAATTAAAACAAATGAGAGACATTTCAGAAAAAGAAACAAAATACAATAAGAATGAGATGTATTTTTCTAACAGTGACAATCTTATCAAAGTACTTCACCTCCAATGAGGGTGGGGCGATTTAGTGGTTTAAAAGGATAGCCTTTACAAGGAGACAGCTGGGGTTGGGATCCCATTCCTTCCACCTTCCCGCAATATGATTGCAGGCAAATTACTTAGCCTCAGTCTTCTCATCTGTGAAACAGGAATGATGTTACTAATTAGTAATTTCCTTATGGAATTAACACATATTAAAAGTGCTGTATGAGTGTTTATTAAATGAAATATACAAAATTTATCTGTGAACCACAGGAATGTTTTATTAATTTTCCTAATGAAATAACGTTGCTCTGAGTTCCTAAATTCCTATCTACAAGGGTATTTTTCAACATTTTGATGAGGAGAAACTTCTGAGAAATTGTATGTACGGAAAATATTTAAATCATGAAAATAAGAGTTTCTTTTTTTAGGGAAATAGTAGTGTCTTAATGGGTTATTTTTTACTTTGGAATCTTATTGCATTAAAATCAATATAAGTTTGTTTTTCATCTCAAATTGTCTCTATTGATCTTTGAAAAGACCAAGACAGAATATTCTATCCATTATGAATGCCCTGAATGAAATGGTGCCCTCAAGAGGCCAGGAAGAGAATCTCTGTAGGAAGGAGAAAGGAGATAATGAAGGAACTGTTTTAGGAACTCAAAACCTTTTCTACAGGAGGACATTGAAAATCTAAACCAACCGATCACGGATAGCAAAATTGAAGCAGTAATCAAAGCTCTCCAAAAAAAGAAAAGCCTAGGTCCGGATGGATATATGGCAGAATTCTACCAAGCCTTCACGGAAGAACTAACACCGATCCTCTTCAAGCTCTTCCAGGAAATTGATAGAGTGGGAATACTCCCAGACACTTTTTATGAAGCAAATATTACACTGATTCCAAAACCCAACAAAGACTTGTCAAGAAAAGAAAACTACAAACCAATATCCCTGATGAACATTGATGCAAAAATCCTTAATAAAATTTTAACTAATCGGATACAAAAGCACATTATAAAGATAATTCATCATGATCAAGTGGGTGTCATTCCAGGAAAACAAGGCTGGTTCAACATACGCAAATCAATAAATGTGATTCACCACATAAACAGAATTAAAAACAGAAATCATATAATCATCTCAATTGATGTGGAGAAGGCATTTGATAAAATTCAATACCACTTTATGCTCAAAACTCTGGAAAAGATAGGGATCAAGGGAAGATACATTAACTATGTCAGATCCATTTACGACAGACCCATAGCTAACATTATCCTCAATGGAGAAAAACTGAAAGCATTTCCAATGAATTCAGGACCAAGACAAGTCTGTTCGCTTTCCCCACTCTTGTTCAATATAGTCCTTGAAACCCTTGCCAGAGGTATCAGGCAAGACAAGGAAATCAAAGGTATTCGTGTAGGACAAGAGGAAGTTAAGTTATATCTTTTCGCTGATGACATGATTCTATAGATAGAAGACCAATAACATCGGCCAGAAAACTCCTAGAGCTTATAGGTGATTTTAGCAAAGTAGCTGGCTACAAGATCAACTCCAGTAAGTCGCTAGCGTTCCTTTACTCTAACAACAAATCCACAGAAGAAGAAATCAGGAAATCTCTCCCATTCACCATCTCCTCCAAAAAAAAATGAAATACTTGGGCATTAACCTTACAAAGGATATTAAGGACCTATACAAAGAAAACTATCAAACACTAAAAAAAGAAATTACAGAAGACCTGAGTAGATGGAAAAACATTCCATGCTCATGGTTAGGCAGAATCAATATAATAAAGATAGCCATTCTACCCAAAGCCATATACAGATTTAATGCAATCCCCATCAAGATACCTATGGCATTCTTCACAGATACAGAAAAAGCAATTCTCAAGTTCATATGCAATAACTAGCCAAAACATTACTCTACAGGAAGGAAGAAGTAGGGGGTATCTCAATCCCTGACCTGAAAATATACTACAGAGCTGTAGTAGCAAAAACAGCATGGTATTGGTATCAAAACAGAACTGAAGATCAGTGGAACAGAATAGAAGATCCTGAGACAAACCCCCATATATTTAACTATTTGATATTTGATAAAGGGGGCAAAAGCATAGTGTGGAAGAAAGATAGCCTGTTCAACAAATGGTGTTAGACAAATTGGACAGCCATGTGTAGACAACTGAAGCTGGATCCTTATCTTTCACCCTGCACAAAAATTAAATCAAAATGGGTCAAACATCTGGATATTAAGCCAACAACTTTAAACTTACTAGAAAAAGAAGTAGGGTCAACACTTACAGGACATATGAGTTGGCAGCTACTTCCTTAACAAAACTCCCATGACTCAAGCAGTAAAGTCAAGAATAAATGAATGGGATGCAATTAAACTAAAAAGTTTTTGCACAGATAAAGATCTAATCAAGAACATCAAGAGAGAACCTACAGAATCGGAGCAAACCTTTGCCTGCTACACCTCAGACAGAGGGCTAATATCCAGAATACATAAAGAACTAAAGAAACTAAACACTAAACTCACAAATAATCCAATCAATAGATGGGCTACAGATCTTAAAAGAAACTTCTCACCAGAGGAAGTCCAGAAAGCCCATAAATATATGAGAAAATGCTCTACATCATTAGCTATAAGGGAAATACAAATCAAAACTTAATGAGATCCTACCTCACTCCTGTTAGAGTGGCAAAAATGAAAAATTCCAACAACAACAGATGCTGGAGGGGCTGTGGGAAAAGAGGAACACTGTCACACTGCTGGTGGGACTGCAAACTGGTTCAGCCACTATAGAAAGCAGTGTGGAGAATCCTTAAAAAATTAAGGATGGAACCACCTTATGACCCAGCTATCCCACCCTGGGTATTTTCCCAAACGAGTTAGAATCAGGATATTATAGTGATGTGGCTTCATCAATGTTTATAGCAGCTTAATTTACTATAGCTAGACTATGGAACCAACCCAGATGCCCCTCACTCGACGAGTGAATACAAAAACTTTGGTACATATATACAATGGAATACTACTCGGCTATTAGAGAAGACGATATTATGGCTTTTGATATCAAATGGGTGGAGATGGAAAGAATTATGCCAAGTATCCCAATCTCAGAGACTCAAGGGCTGAATGGCTTCTTTCACCTGTGGAAGCTAGAATATATCGGGAAACAGTATGTTAGACGGCTAAGCTAATAATAACTTCAAATTGTATGATTCTTTTTGCAACAGGGAAACGACTCCCTAGGATACTTGGAGGTGTAGGCTGGGGGACAGGGTAGGGGGAGGGCTTCGGAAAATCACCTGGGAGACTGGAGGAACCCAATATAGGGGAATCATCTCAGAAAGTGATGTCTGATCTCCATGAGCCACCCATTTAACTCAGCGGTTCTTTTGGGGGAAACAGCAACATGGTGAACCCGAGCTGGGCATCCATGACATGGCATTAGGCCTAGATAACTAAGTATATATTCATTTGTTCTGGAATATTTCATAATGTTTCCCCCTCAATTATAACTCTATATCATCTAATAAATAATTTTTTAAAAAACCAAAAAAACCTTTTCTAACTTACTGTGCCCTGGATTTGTCTGCTTTGAAAAGGGACCATTCATGATTTGCTGCTGGCTTGTGGGAGGGAGAATGCATGCTTCCCATCCTGGAGAAACTGCTTTATATTCTGACCTCATTCGGAAGGCCCCACTGCTAAAAATTATCCCCTTAGTGAAGGGCACCTGTTCACCAGCAGCCAGTTCTGTTTTGGAGTCATTGCTATGCCAGCTTCTTTGAGACCAATGAAATCTGGGCCCAGGGTGGCAACTTAATTCTATTAATATAAGAAACAAGCTGAGACATAGCAAGAGACTAAAGAAAGTGGGAAAGAGGTCTAGTGTCTACATTTCATATTATTCTATTTGAATTTTGTTTTCTGTTTTATCCTTAACAAGATAACAAATCTTTATAAAACCAACACTTTCCTTTTATATTCTTTCTGCAGCACCTACATCCATATTAAATTGGTAACAACAAACCATTTCCACTGTAGACTCTTGATTTTAATGAGTTTTATTTTTTAAGCATCCTATTATAGTTGACCTTGTATTGAAATCCAGTTGCTCTGTTTTTGTTTTTTAGGAGAATGTCAAGAATATTATGTTCTCTAAGAAACAAATCTTCAATCAA
This sequence comes from Aplodontia rufa, assembly GCA_004027875.1. Classification (NCBI taxonomy): domain Eukaryota; kingdom Metazoa; phylum Chordata; class Mammalia; order Rodentia; family Aplodontiidae; genus Aplodontia; species Aplodontia rufa. The sequence continues at coordinate 23,498 of PVKS010030914.1, forward strand.
AGTAGCAGGTTTAATAAGATCACTAGTCTTCCTGTTACTCCACCAAAGGAAACTTCCATCATTTTAATAATAGTTGTCATTTCAAGATGCAGTATAAGAACATTGAAAAAAACCCTACACTTTCCAGGGTATACAGAAAGTAATGAAAAATGACACTTTATATTTGTTTTTTTAACAATAAAATTCAGAATAATAATATTTTTGACCAAAAATGATACATTTCTGCCTGCTCTTCATTTAATATTTTATTTAACAGATATTTACATAATGCTTATTATGAGCCAGGCACTGTTCCTGGCACTTTATAGATATTAATTCATTTATTTCTCACAAGAAGACTCTGAGGTAGGTATTGTCATTATCCACATTTTACAGAAAGCCAGGGAATAAAGAAATTAAGTAACTTTCCAAGGGCTCTATGGCTAGTAAGGAGC
>PVKS010030915.1:0-14237 GCA_004027875.1 Aplodontia rufa
TAGGTCCTGCTTTGTTATGCAGAGTTAGAGTGGGTTGGAATGTGCTGCTACCTAGTTGTTTGTCTGTACTCAAAATCTGCATAACCCCTGGCAACTCCCTTAGAAGGATTATTGATTCCTTGGCTGTCTCCCCTCCTCCATATATAAAAACCTGTGTGCCTTGATAATAAACGGATTCTGAGCTGCCATTAGCTGCGTGCGGTTGCCTCGTTTCCCCGGCTGGGAGGGAAGGGGTCCCCGGACGAGGGGAGACCCGGGTTCCAGCTGTCGGCACTCACCCCCCTCCTGATCGGCTCCCGGGGGACAATCCATGCCAGTCCCACAGATGGTGCCCCTTGTGAGGAATGTCGCTTGTAGTAGGACAGCACCTTCCTGACCTTTGTACTCTTGGAACCCAGGTGCTATGTATATGAATTGGGATAACTTGAAGGGTCTATAGTTCACTTCCAGATATCTGTTTATAGAAATGTTCATGTTCCCTAACTCTATATCTCATCTGTAGACAAAATTTTTTAACTTTCCCAAGTTTTTCACTCCAAGAACAGATTGCTCTATCAGTACACATATATCCAGATTGAAGAGTGACCAACAGTGGCTATAAGTGGAGGCATTGTAGAAAGAGCTTGGACATGCAGGCTGGACCATTAATATATTTACTTATGAGGCTGTGTGGCATACAGGAAATGCCAGAAGTGGAAAGAGAAGCAGGAGTGGGCTGCAGTCTTGGAGTGGGTACTAAAGGCTGACTCTCCTAGTGCCACCACATTGAATCATGAAATTCCAGATGTGAATGTGGCTTTCCTTCTTACTATAAGGACAATCTTGTCAAGGTGGGAGGAGAGAGCATATAATATTGAATGTTTCCTGAGCTTGGTTTACAGCTTTGAACTATTTAAGCCTAGGTTATGAGGGTCTCTGTTTATAATCTTGCCCTGTAAGTATTAGGGGTGGGTCTAGGTGCCCCTAATCAGAGTGTACCCTCAGAGACCAAGTGGGAGAGAGACAGCACTTGGAGGTTCAAGGAAGAGAAGAGAAAAGCAACAGCTGAGATAAGAAAGAAAATGGAAGTTCAATTAAGCTAGGTAACTTGTCCATCTGAAATCTTAATTCCCCCTTACCATGTGACCTAACATTCACAGGTTCTTGGAATCAGGAAATAGACATTTTTGGTATAATTATTCTGTCTACCACAGGCTGCAATTTGGTTGTGGGCTTGCACTCCTTTAGATGCCTCATCAGATAGCTATGTAATTAATTACACCTTATAATTACAATAAAAGGAACCCTGGAGAAAGAGAGTAAGCACAGAAGCCAACCAGACAATAGTGAAGCAAAGACTGCATACCTTTGCCATTTTCCTCTTTCTTTGGTCAATTAATCTATCTTGATCTCTTTTCCTCTCTTCTCTCCTCCCTTGCCTTTCTCCCTCTTGCTTAACTGGACAATCAATTCATACTGTTTAAACAGCTTCTGTGAGTACAAAGAACTTCAGAATGAAAACTAATTAGATTTTGTTTGTGATAAACACACATGGAATGTGTATGTGTATATGCATGCGTACACACACACACACACACACACACACTCAGAACTAAGATGAATTCCTTTGCTTGAGGAATACTAGATTCTGGCTAACAAGCATGGAGTATTTACTCTCCATTAGACACTATATGAAGCACTTTACATGTGTTACCTCATTCAGTCCTTATAACTGCCTTAGTTATAAGGTTGTTATTACCAGTTCATTTTACAGATGAGAACACTGAAGCTTGAAAGGTTAAATAAATTGTCTAGTACCACACACATGTAAAGTAAAGGAGCCGGCCCTTGAACCCAGCTTCTAAACTCTCATGGAACCCTCCACCGCCATAACCTTTCCTAGGAATCTTCACTAAGCTTCCCCAGGGATGTTAAAATCTCACCTAAAAGTATTATACCCATTAGGCATGACCACAACTGGTTCACATAGGTTGAACATTTCCCCAAAGCATAACATACATTCAATGCTAGAAATACAAATAAGAAAATGTCTACATTCTTGAAAATCTTACAGTTTATATTGAGGTGGGGTTAACAAGGATACCAGTGCCCAGTTGTTTGGGAAGTCAACTTAATACATGGAGCCATGTATTAATACTATGTACTTTGGGTCTTTTGGCATACAGTCTCTAGAACACTACATGTCTTAGCTTGACCTCTATTTATATAAGTAGTGAAATCACTTCTGCTTCTGATGCTCCATGTCAAAGTTGGAAAACCATCTACTTTATTTCAGAATTTGCTGAGTTGATTTTGCCTTAGGGATCCTCCAGTAAACCTAATTTAATTCTTAGCAATTTCCAAGAGAAAGTATTAGACTAATAGCTATTCCCTGATGAAAAGCAATTTTCTTAGGGGAAATGATCCTGAAAGTTTGAATTTTATTGCGTAGTGTGATTTGTCTCTCTCTCTCTGTGTGTGTGTGTGTGTGTGTGTGTGTGTGCATGTGCACACACTACAGATGGAACTCAGGGCCACTTGCATGCTAGGCTCTACCACTCACTGAGCAACACTGAACTACAGCCCCATACGTACATCCCTAGCTTCTTTCTTTGTCGGGGGTCAGAACTCTGATATTTGAAAATGAGTGGAAAGCAGCTGTTAAGCTGAGCTTTGACATAGTCTAATCATGTCATCTGTTTGCCACAACACAATTTTTTACCCTAAATCTCACCATCCTCTGCTTGATTTGAAAGACATCCACATACCATTTATTAAATTCTAGGTGTTTCAAAAGTGCAGACTATTTCCTCCTAAAGGAATATGAATTTGGAAGGGGAATATCTTATTTCAAAGCATCTCTTGACATACATTTAGATTTTCAGGAATATGATAAAGACTGATGTTACAGTAAAATAGTTCTTCACAATTCTGTGAAACTTGGGGCCAGGTCAACTTCCCAACCAATACCTTTTTGTTCTTAGACCTCTCCCCTCATTTTTGGCCACATAAAACAAAATTGCAATTGTTATCTCAAATACTTTAGTGAGGTTATTCTGGACAGATACCCTAGAGGACGAGCAGGCTCTTGTTTAGTTACTGCAGGATGTGCTTCCTTGTGGCCTTGTGTATCCTTGCTGAGTTGGCTTTAGTAAATAGTTTTGACCCTAGAAGTCAGAGACTTTCTCAGGGTTTCTCCTAAGGAGTAAGTTACCAAGATAATTTTTGACAATTTAAAGGCAAAATTTCCATCACTATTGACAACAAAGAATACAACAAATTCAAATTTCAAAGACATTGTATTATACCAATTGATCACCTATTAATTCTGGATTGTGAACATATATCTGGCTCTCTGTATCCATGGGTTTTAAGTCTGTGGATTCAATCAACCAGGAGATTGACTTTTTAAAAAAATATTGTGTCTCTACTAAACATGTATAGACTGTCTTATTATTCCCTAAATAGTATAACCATTTACACAACATTTATAAGTAACTAGAGATGATTTAAAATATATGGGAAGATGTGCATAGGTTATATGGAAATATTATGCTATTCTATATAAGGACTTGAGCATTTGAAGAGAGTGTGTGTGTGTGTGTGTGTGTGTGTGCATGCTAGACATACATCCAAGGTAAACACATGCTGTACTCCACATCTGAAGATTTTGGTATCTTGGAACTAATCCCCAGTGGAAATTGAAGGATGATTTATTTAAATAATTCTATTTTGGCCAGGCATGGTAGCATATACGGATAATCCTAGCTATTTGGGATGGTGAAATAGGAATATCCAAGTGCAAGGTCAGCCTTAAGCAATTCAGTAAGATCCTGTCTGAAAAACCATACATACATACATACATACATGCACACATACGTACTTCTATTTTGGGAAACTTACTTAGCAAACTTAGCATGATGTGTTCACTATTATGCTCATGACATTTTTTATGCAAAATAATATGCACTGAGCATTTATTCCTGTGTTCAAAATTGTTCTGTGACCTATGCCTCTCATATTCAATAAATATACATTCAATTAATGGTATGACAAAATCAAAAGAGGTATGGAATAGAGTCATGGATCTCACTGGGCTTACTATAAATATATAGAGATATATAAAACTGAGCATTTGTAAGCAATCCTAGAACAATGTAATGTAAAACTAAGTGCTAAACTGTGTTAGTTCAGCAAAGGAGGGAACCAGTGTGTAACAGCAAAGTCAGTGAGAGCATTACTGGGGGATGATTGTGCAACATGCAAAGCCTCTCACACAGAAGACAGCTAAACTCCTGGGCACTCTTTCCTTCTCCAGCGGTCTTCAAATGCTGGAGTTTCCAGGACTTGGTCCTCATTCCTCTTCTCACCTCCATCTACATTGTCTCCCTAGGTAACGAACAGCATCTAATTCAAGGAACACATACAATGATTCTCAGTTGATGTCTGATGTCAGTTTCCCCTTTGAGCACCTGAAAGCATGATCCAACTACCTACCTACTTGACAGCTCCAATTCTGTGTGTAGGGGGGGTGTTTCAAAAGAATAACATGTCTAAAACAGAACTTTTAAAACCCAATCCTTGATCTGTTACTTCTCCAATATCCCATAATCCCATTAAAGATGACAATATTCACTCACTTGGTCCAAAACCTAGGTATCATCCTTGACTCTTCTATTTCAATTCATTAGCAAATTCCATTACTTCTTACCATCTGCACTGTCTCCAAGTCCATCAGTCATTATCCCCTTTCTCTTTATCAAAGGCCATAGTTCCTTAACTGGTCTCTACATTTTCACTGTTAGGTATCTACTACCTAAGAGGCAGAGTTATCTTTTCAAAAACTTATAAGGCTCCAGTGGTTCTCCAAACTAATGGAATAAAATTCAAATTTTGTTAATTTGTTCTACAAGTTCACACTCCAGTAAATCATGAACCATTAATCACAATATCAGTGATTGTGACCACATTGTAAACACCAACAGAACATATAAAAATGCTATAGTGCATCAAATGTAATGAGGCTAAGGATTATTTGGTGACAGTTTTAGTTTTAGATATTTAGTTGTAAAAGATAAGAAAAACAAAAGCTGGGTTTCTAAATCAATTCTGCCTGAAGATGGTGTCAGATTCCACAGGAAGGGTAATAAGGGCTCAGCCCAAAAGATTCCTCCCAACCCCTACTTCAGATGCCAATTACAAGCCCCAGGAGATGAGACCTGTGTTTCTGACCCAGTGGCTATAAATCAAGATTCTCTCTACCCCCTCCTTGGGTTCAATTAATGTGCTAGAACTGCTTATAGAACTCAAGAAAATAGTTCCATTTATCCATTTATTATAAAAGATATTACAAAGGATAGAAATGAACAGCTAAATGTAAGAGATGCATAGGACAAGTCATGTCAGAAGGGGTGCTGAGCTTTCATGCCCTGCCTGGATGATGCACCTTTTGGGAACCACCACACGGTCAGCTCTCCAGAGTTCACTAAATATAGTCCTTCTGGGATTTTATGGAGACTTCATTATGCAGACATAGTGTGTTATGTCCTTGACCACTGGTGATCAACTCAATCTCTAGTCTCTCTCCTCTCCTCAGAGGTGAAGGGTGGGATTAAAAGTTTCAACCCTCTCATCATATGGTACTAGTCCAGATCCAGAGGTTCTCCAGGAGCCCTCAGCCATCAGGTAACTCATTAGCCTATAAAAAGACACATCACTTTGGAGATTACAGGGGTTTTGGGAATTGTGTGCCAGGATATATAATATATATGCAATCACAATATCATATTGGTGAGGTAAACAAAATGCATTTCTATGAGTCATGATAAAAAATTGTTTATCAGCCCTAGACTAGGTGATCTGGTCCATGAGATATATAATCTTGCTGCATACTAACCCATTCCTTGCTCATGGTGCTAGAGTTTAAACTTCCAGAAAGAAAGTTCACCCTTGCTTCAGGACATTTGCACATATTACTTCCTCTGCTTAGAATGATTTGTCCTTAGATTTTTCTTACTATTGATATCTTGATTCAAGTATCAACTCCTAATAGACATCCTATGTGTAAAGTAGGATCTTCTTTCCAGTGCCTACTGCCATGAGTATCCCATTTGTATATGAGGCTTCCTCTTAGTGATGCACCCATGTCATCTCCTTCATTTACTTATTTGTTACTGCTTCCCTTTATTAGAATATAAACCTCCATGAGTTTAGGGATCACAACTGGCTTACTACTATACCTGCAGTGTAAAGAATGCTGTTTATCATAAATAGGTGTTCAATAAATATTTGTCCAACAAATAAAAGAAATCAAACTCATACTTCTCCTCTGTGGAAGGTATAATTGGGGAGGTCTGTGGTCTCTCCTGGGCTTCTCAAGGCCCCATTTAGAAAAATCAAAGCAGTGGAATTAGTATTCAAAATTCCTCCCTTTGGCTTTGTGTTTAGTCCAAGAGGCCATTCATTTCAGCACATTAAACTGTTAATTATGGGGTCTGGCTTCTCCTTTCTTTATGCAGAAAGAATAAATAGTTATTATTAAATAGTCATTTAATAGGCAGTGGTTTCTTTAGGGCAACCATTACTAAAGTTGTAAAAACACATACATAAGTAAAGACGTTTATTTAAAACTAGGACAGACTGACTTAATAGATTCCATTTCTCTTCTTGACATCATGTGCATTACCTGCTTAGAATACAGAGTCTTTTTCTGACCTTCTTTGTTACTGTTTTCCTAGCTCATGCCAACATGCCCACCATTGCTATGATTAAAATAAATCTTCAATCTATAGCAAATTAATTTGAAGACAGTGAATGTGCTTTTTCCTATCATTGCTGACTCAGTTATTGTAGACACAAAGTAATTTTTGAGTAGTAAAGAACTTGCCAAATTGATAGTTTTGTACTACCTGTACTGTGTGAATATAGCTTTCTCGGAATTTTCATTGAAAACAGACAGAACATGGTATGTTAAACATAGGAACATAGGACTAGAAGTCAGTTATGTAGTGTCCTGGTCTTAGCTTTCACCTTAACTAGCTGGAAATGTTTGGATGGGTCATTTGAATTCCTTGAACCTCAGCTTTCTCATTTGTACAGTAAGTGGGCCAGGTCAGGTAAAAATGTCTATGCTTTATGGGAACTTAGAGTACAGGTGCTATTTTAAATTAATCCTCAGATCAACCTCAAAAAAACTTTATGAAGAGGGTAGTATTACTTCTCCTGCTATACATACTAAGGAGAACGGAGCAGAGAGAGAATAAAGAACAGAGGCAGTAAGTGGTGCAGACAGTTTAAACTTAGGTGATTTATCTCCACAGTTCATACTCTTACCGACTGTTGATTTGAATGTGAGGTGTTTTCCCCAAAAGCTCACATGTGACAATTTGGGAAGGCTAAGATGAAATGATTGGGTTATAAAAGCCTTAACCCAATCAGTGAGTTGATCTCCTTATATGTTTTAACTGCAACTGTAGGCTGGTAGAGTGTAGCTAGAGGAGGTGGGTTATTCTGTATCCCTCATGGTGTTTCTCTCTCTGCTCTGCTTCCTGTTGTGACACCTTGAGCTCTCTGCTTACTGGAGACACACCTGCCACCATGATGATCTGCTTCACCTTGAGCCCTGAGGAACAGAGCCAGCCTTCTGTGAACCAAGACCCCTGAAACAGTGAGCCCCTAAATAAACCTTTTCCTCCTAAAACTGTTCCTGTCAGGTCTTTTAGTCTCAGCAATGAAAAAAGCTGACTACAACACAGGTCTTACTTCTATGGGTCACTACCCTACCAATTTCTAAAAATTAAATTCATAAGCTATAAATCCTTGCATCTCATGTTAGTCTATCTGTATACTTGTCTCATTCTTCCAGCAGCTTGGAAACTACTTCAATATAGAGATGACACCCATCTTTGAATACTCTGGACAATTAGCTCAGTGCTGTGCATGCAGTAGGAATTCAATTTGTTATTAAAGATGGCCAGGAGTTGATACGATTCAGGTGGTAATTATGGGATAAAGTAGATGAAATCTCAAGTCTTTTCTTTAATTCAAGTATAGAACATTGTTTTTGAAAGAGTTGGCTGTGTCTGCATAAATTCACCTTTGATTTACTCCTCAACACATTGCAGTCTGTTATTCATTCTGCATCAATGCCATTGAAACTGTTCTTGCCAATGTCAACAATGAACTTTAGGGGCTGGAGCGGTGGCTCAGCGGTTTCAGCGCTTGCCTGGCAAGCACGAGGACCCGGGTTCAAACCCCAGCACCACATACACAACTGAGTATTGGAGCAACTAAGGCCATGTGAAAAACTAAATAAAGTTGTTTCTCTCTCTGTCTCTCTCACTGTCCCTCTCTCTTTAAAAAAAAAAACAAAAAAAAAAAAAACAATGAACTTTAAGAGACATTTCTTACACTAGTTTATTATATCTCCTGAGAACATTTGTCATTGGTGCCTACCCTTGATATGGGAGTACAGCACTGTCCTGACTTTGGCCCCACTGCTCAGGGTGCTGTGCTTCATGTTCGTTTTAGAATCTGCTTTCCCTGCCTATTCCTACAAAGTTGGTATCTCCCAAGAGTTTGTCACAGGCCCTTCCCTTCTCACTTTACACACCTCTGAAGATCTTATTTCCAAAAGGAAATAAGGAATTTTCAAATCTATACCTCCAGCTGAGATCTTACTTATGAGGTTCAGATCTAGTATAGAAGCACAAAGTTAATAACTCGTTTTAAATGCACTTCAAAAAATGGTGTAATACAGGTAGATTGGATTAGACAGTATTTGCAGTGTACAAATAAGGAATCCCCATACTGGGGATGGATAGTTAACATTTGAAGAGCCTAATCAGGGAGCTATATTTCACAGGCAGCTTATAAAAGTTCTCCTATTCTGTTATAAGTCTCTCCTGGAGAACTTATTTAGACAGCAATGTTAAAAATAATTTTTTGTTTGTGAAATGAGTGATGCATGAATTACATGTTTGACGATAAGAAGGACGGTGTGAAGATCAAGCAAGCGCAACGGCCTGTGTCTTTGAAGTATTACTCAAGCACCAGCCTCAATGGACCTGTCTCCTACTTCATAATGAACTTGACAACTGATTCAGCTCTAAGGTTGATGGATTCTACTCCTACAAGACACAAAATTTTATTTTTCTTGAACATCTTTTGGATAGTGTTTTATATATTAGGTCAATATAGGCAAAAGTGAACTGATGATCTTTACACAAACTTGCTACTCCTTTGCTCTTTTACTGAAGGAATGTACCCACATTCATTCAATGGTCCAAGCCAGAAATTTAACAACAGTTTTGACTTTTCCACTTCTCACCATGTGTCATAGTCAATCAATTACCAATCACTACCACCTAAGTAATTCTCAAATCCATACATTTCCCTCCATCTCCACTGACACTTCCCAGTGCCACCAGGTCCTATAACAATCTATTTTTACTCTTACCTCTTTCACTCTCTACATTTTGGTCAGAATACTCTTATGTAATGAGAATCTGGGGGCTGGAGCTGTGGCTTAGAGGTTAGGCACTTGCCCAGCATGCGCGAGTTCATGAGTTGAAACCCCAGCACCACATACACAGCAAAGTCTCGGAGCAACAAAAGCCTCATGCAAAACTAAATAAAATTGTTTTTCTCTTTCTCTCTCTCTCTTTCACTGTCCTTCTCTCTCAAAAAAATTTAATAAAAAATAAATAAAATGGGAATCTGCATTTTTATTATAGTGTTTTTATAACTGCATTATAATTACACATAATAGGTTCATTGTGACATTCATACATGGACACACATAATTTGCTCCATTTTATTTGCTAGTACCTCCCTTTTCCCTTCCCCTCCCTACTCCTGTTCTCTCTCTTTTATTCTACTGGTCTTCCTTCTATTTTTTATTGGTGTATTATAATTATGCATAAAAGTGCTATTCATTGTGATATAGTCATACATATATATAGAATAATTTGCTTGATGAAATCTGTATTTCTAATTGTTGTAACTAATTATATGGCAAAAATAAAGTGATATGCAAAAACATCTATTAACTGCTAATAGCATAGGCACAAACCTGAAAGAACAAATGCTAAACTCACTTTCAGTAAAAAAAAAATTATAAACACCACTTTGAGAAAGCCAGGTTATGTTTGCAATTATACCCCTCCTGGTATTTAAATGCTGCTGTGTTATAGATTGGGTAGGTCAGTATTAACTTTTGTATACTTTGCACCTTCATAGTGCTTGACATACAGCAGACATTTAAGGAATATATGAGTGAATATGAATGAGAAAAATCAACTAATCAATAAGCCAATATTTTTTAACCTGGTTTCTAGTATCCTGGTTTTCAGAGCCACTTTTTAATCTAAGATGGGAGTAGTGTAAAATTTAAGGAAGAGTGATAGCACACATTTAAGTTTAGCACTAAATCATATTTGTTGCTTTGTTAATATATTTTTTTAGTTTTTAATTTGTTTATTGTCTAGTCCTGATATTGAACTACATTTGCATCTTACTTGTTCTCTTGTATCTTCAAGAAAGGGAGTGATTCCATTTTTTCCCCATTCTGCTCTTCTTCTACCTTCCAGTTTTTTTTTTTTAAGGACTAGAGTATTTCCCAAACATAGAGACTGGGAAATTTCCCTAAAGCCTATAAATTGATATCCAAACTTGGTACAACTGACATTTTTGATTTCCTAATTCAACAAATATATATTGGCAATTCTTGGAATGGAATAATATATGAGTCACACTCTCATTCTCTTTGAAAACTTACTTTATATTGATAAAGATAAACACTCAGATGAGTCATTTAAGTAAATAAGTGCTGAAGCTTTATTGTCCAAAGGCAGCCTAAACTTAGCATAGCAGGGCAATAAGAACACTGAATAAAAAATTGAGAAAGGATTGATACAGTTGATATAAAAGAGAAACAAAACAATAACCCGTGGGCAAGGTGAGAGCTTTATGGACTTCTATAACTTTATAGTGTCACTTAATGATATTTCAATTTATATTATTTGTGGGTTACACAATAGTATTGTCCTTTGATTAAAAAAAATCTCTGAAGACTTAACCTGTTCCTAATAAGTGCTATGTTGAAGACATAGATAAGATGCTATGGGAACATACAAGAAGACAATTCAATCAACAGGGGCAGGTGAAGATAAGAGAAGGGAAAACAGAAGGCATTTCAGAGGGAATGGTGCCTCAGCTAAGTCTTCTAAGAAAATTTATCAGGTGAACGCTTGGGAAGCTGGGGAGGTAAATCATCCCTTTGGTGGGATGCATCCATCACCTTGCGTTAGGTCCCCAATGGTTTCTGCTAGCCTAGACCATCATTTGTTTATCCCTGTTATCTATTAAATCTGCTGCACTGAATCTTCACACTCTGCCTGATTCTGTTCTGTCTTACCTAAGAGGTATAACTATCCTAGCCCCTTGTTTGATTATATCCCAACGTACAAGATTCATAGCCTATTTGTTGCATAGCAGTAATGCCAGTTTGCTCGAAATTCCTATTTTGGCTCTTCCATCAATAATCACTTGGATTTCCATTAGACATGAACAAATGTTGGATTGGGTCATCATCTCAATACCTTAAGAAATCTTTCCCAGTGGATAGAAGTGCACAGGTAAAGGGCTTCCTTCTCATATTGTTTAGAATGAATGTTCATAAATCTGTATGGCATCTGTATGGCAAGTCATAACTAAAGTCACTATACTATGATGGCAAATGTATCAGCTGACTGCATTCCAACTCTCTTTGCTTTACATTGGTCCATTATCATTTTAAATGGCTAGCACGAAACAACCATACTATGCTGTTACAAAGCTTCCTCTAATCTTTCTGCAGTTTGTATTTAGTCTTATTCCCTCATAAGTTATCACTGGTGAAAATTTTATCAGAGAGTGTGAAGTAGGAGAGCTGTAAATTACTTAAATCTCTTAATGGAATTTAATAGTTTTGAAAAATTAGAGCATTTCATGTGGGAGCAATATCAAAATAGATGACCTAAAACTAAAGTCATTTCCCCAGAATATGCACTTACTGAATTTTCTCTTGGGGCTGCTAATATTTTTTCACTCTTTCTGAAGAGAAAAATAAACAAATTGATTCCATGTTTTTCCTCAAATGAGCTCTTTGCTCGCCTATAAATGCTAAGGTGACATTTCATGAAGTACATCCATTCAACCACTTAGCCTCTGGTCTAAAAGCTCTAACAATGGCTTTTCTGGTGAATAACTTTGGGATGCATTAATATCATATACTCTTGGTTTGGAAATTGACAATGACACTGGCATGTTATACACCACAGTGTTTTGGTAAATATCCTGGTTTTACTTTGCTAAACCTTGATTTTGCAAGTGTATTTGAGCCCAGAATAGGCCCTCCCTCCATCACATTATCCATACCACTCCATATTCTTTCCATTGACTTCATACAACAGGTGTGAATGCTATATAGTCCATGGCATTTATTTTGATTTTAAATAGTAACTGAAAGTGTGAACATCTCTTTTTTTTTTTTTTTTTTTTTTTTTGGTGTGTGGTTGCAGCTAAAAACCTGGTGTAGGCAGTTCTTCAGTACTAATTTTTCACTTCCATGCATCTAGTGTGGATTTTCCCAACTTTTATTATTGTATCAGTTACTACTGAGATGCGAAGGAAGCAAAAATGAAAATAGAAATTCCAAGGAATGAAACCATTAGCAGTGAACCATAATGCTGCAGTCTCAGCAGACATTCCATTACTGGTGAATACAAACTGGAGGATCCATCACCACACACTCCATGTTCTTCTCTGAAAAAGGCAATAAACGTCTTCTTTTTGGCTTGGGTGAGGGCTTGATCAATTGCCAGGAGACCTGCAGGTTTCCACATGATGATTCTGAGCAGAATTACAGCTTCTCAGCACATGAACCCAATAGGTAACTGATGTAGTCAATCAGCTCAAAAGCATCTATTTCAAACACAGGGCCTGTTCTCTTTAAAGGCACAACACTTAATTATTTTAAAGCCATTTAATTTTTTTTTCTTTTACCTGCCTTTCTTTTTCTTTCCACTCCAGCTTCTATTTCTAAGAAGCTGCTTTCAAGTACAAAATTGGTAAAAATTCATATGATTTCAACATTTCTGCTTAACTGAGTTCCAAGCTGGTTAATTAATTTCACTGTAAACTATTGCAAATATTCAAAAAAATTGTAAATCACTAACAAGAAGTCACAGGCATAATAAACTAAGATTTAGATTTTATAAGAATCTTAGCTCCATGAATCTATTTAACATTCTTTTGCAAAGGACTCACTCATGTTTAATCTCTTGTTCTATTTTCCAACACAGAAAAATTCCTTGTGATTATCAACTCCTCAATTCATTTGTCTGACTAAAATGACTAACAACCTATTGTACATCATTTGCTTTTACAAATGATGATGGTATTACAATAAATAAAATAAATATTTGGCTTCGCAATAAAAATAAAATTTATTTGTATTTGATGATCTAGGTTTTGTCAAACAACATAGGCCACTAATACTTGAGGAAAATTAGAAAAGGAACAGGCTGTGCCTCTTGTAGGCCAGTGTTTGTCATGAAACACTTATATCCGAATCACTTAAAGTTCTTATTTAAAAAGCATACCCATGGATTCTGGGTCAGGTTACAGGAATCTGCATTTCTATTTTTAAAGAGTTAATTTCACTTTTTCATGATTTTTTTTTTTCTCCTCCACTTAGTTGTACGTGGTGCTGGGGATCTATAGAACTGGGTCCAGGCAAGCGCTCTACCAATGAGCTATGGCTTCAGCCCCAGGAATCTGAATTTTTAAACAATACTCCAGTTGCTCCTTATGAACCATCAGGCCCATGTGTTAAAAGACTTAGTTCCCAGAGAGGGTGGCATTATTGGGAGGTGGTGGAACTTTCAAGAGGTGGGACCTAGTAGGAGGTCTTTAGTTCATTGGAGCACACCCTTGAAGGGAAATGTGGGACTCCAGCCCCTTCCTTTCTACCTTTTGCCAGCCCCTTCTGCTCTCTGTCTTTGATATAAGCAGTTTTGCTCTGCCACATATTCCAATATGATGTGGAACCTTACTACAAGCCCAAAACAGTGGGGCCAACTATTCATGTGCTGGGACCTCCAAAACTGTGAAACAAAATAAAAGGTTTATTCATGTTATTTATGTTAATTATCTCAGGCAATATTACACAGCAATTAGAAACAATGATATTGCAGCCTTTGAAGGTAAATGGATGG
>PVKS010030916.1:0-23927 GCA_004027875.1 Aplodontia rufa
CCAATACTTGATCTTTAAGGTATCCTATCTCTACCATGCACATTAAAATATTTAAGGGGAAAAATTAAAACATTCTAAGGGAAAGAAGATGGGAATAAAAAAAACCAAATAGGCAAAATGTCAATAATTGTTTAGGATGGGTTATATCAGGGAGGAGTTGGTCTCGCTAGTCTTACTTCTGTGTATATATGAAGTTTTTTTTTTTTTTTTGGTACCAGGGATTGAACCCAGTGTAGCCAGCAAGTCACATTCTCATCCTCAGTATTTTTTTTTTTTTTTTTTTGGAAATAGGATCACTCTAAGTTGCTGGGGCTGGTCTTGAACTTGTAATACTCCTGTCTCAGCTTCCCAAATCAAATGCAATTACAGGCATGTGCCACCTTACCCAGCGGTTTTACCATTAAATAGAAAAACTGAACTTGGGGAAAAAAAGTACATTGAAGATGACAGAAGTCAAGCGGCAGATCCCTTGGGAATGAGGGGTCAGACCACCCAGCAGCTGAGCAGCTAGCAGAGAGCTCAACAAGTCCCCCCTTGCCCAGCCTCATGGCCAGCGTGGAAGCAATGTCTTCATTTCTTATGTACACGGACCAATCTTCTGCTACTGCCCTCTACTGTTCTGTATATAGTGCACGTCAGTCTCCAGGACAGCAAGCACCCAAGTGAAGCTGGAAGGAACTTGAAGTCAGCATTGTCTAGGAAGGGCACAGTCACTGGTGCGTGAGATCCGCAGAGACAGCACTGGGGTTCCCCGGGATCATCCTTCGGTGACTGCCTTTTCCCTATTTGCTCCCAATCATCCAACACTGAGTTTTTTTCTTTGACATTTCTTTTCATTACCTAGGGTGGTTTGTTTCATATTGGGACTCCCCTGACCTGCTTCAGTCCCATTTTCCATGACCAAAGTCAGAAAATCCAGGTAGATGACTGCTCACCCCCACCCTCTGCCCATATAAGGCCCACTTAGCTTGCATTTCAGTGCAGGTCTCCTTCAATGAAACTGCTAAGGGTTGGTCACTTGCCACAAACTGTGAGGGAGCCAAGTTTTGGCAGTCTCCAGATTCATGCTCACATATTAGGAGGTTGGAGCTGACGATACCTTCAAACAGGCCAGTGATACTCCCCACCCCAGGCTAGAAAACTCTGGGAGTTCAGGGATGGCTTTGTTTGAAGTTCCTCAAATGCAAGGAACTTCCAAGGACAAGGAAACTGATCTCCAGAAACAGCATGGAGGGCTGACACCTAGCAAGGCCAGAGCTAATGCGTAGCCTTGAGGGATCCATGCCACGGTGCCTGCCCGAGAGTGACACTTCTTTGTGCTACGTTTGTCATCCAAGAAGGTAACAACTCCTGTTTAACATCAACTATCCATATGTGCCCAGAACACCCTCCTCACTTGCAAAATGGCCTGTTAGTGCTTATCAAGTATTCAGGTGCTGTGATCTGTTCTTGTGACCACACTCTTAAGTTACTGGTTACAACTTCTTGATAGTTCTCATTTCACAGATGGGAAAACAAATATAGAGAAAGTTGCTCCCCAAGTAGGTGACGAGACCAACATTCAAATCTGACCATGGACTCCAAGGCCACTTCTAGGTTCACTCCACAGGGTACTTACCACCCACCAGATTCTAGATTCTATGTAGAACTGGAAACTACGCAGCCCAGCTGTTACCTGGAACATGCTCTGGGTCCCTGGCTCTGCCCAAGAACAGAAACCAGAGTTGATTCTGAGTCTCTTCACCAGAAAGACTAAATCTTCAATCTACAGACTAACGTCGCGTAGCCACCTTTCTCTTAATCAGTGCACCCAAACTTGACTACCCCATGTTTCCCCATTCCAAAACAGAACGGAAGAGGTGACTGCAGTAGAAGCTGCCAGCTGCCAGCACAGCATCTATTCTTCCTCACTTCTTGGTGTCAGAATTCTAATGGCATTGGGGAAGGCAAAGCACTCAACTGAGATCCTCAAATTTCCAGTCACATATCTACATTCTGGCTATAAGACTTCAGACATTGAGTAGAGCTCCCAAACAAGCTCCTTTAAAGGGGCTAAGTGACAGGTGTGCTCCTTTTGCCTCAGAAAGCAATCTCCTTCCTCCTGCCTAGAATATGGTCATGAGGGTTGGTGCTCTAGCAACCACCTTGAATCATGACTGACTGTAAAGGATGGAAACTTTAATGGGATGGTGAAATAGAATGAACCCAGGTTCCTGAACCACCAAATGAGCCTAGGACTGATGATCTCTGATTCCACTTGAGAAATAAACCAACTCAAGTCACTGTTACCTAAATCTTCTATTATACACAACCAAATCATTTTCAGGACCACTTCTTATGCTCATGGAGAAATGTAAAAAGCGAAAAGCAATCTGCTGCCAAAGCCATGGTGAGTTCCATCCCTACACCACCACCACTGTGCAGCAATGGCGGGGAAGAGGCAACTGCAGCTTATAGGGGCAGAGCAGTTTTGAGGAGCTCACCTCTCTTCCTTCCAGGCAGCCATGCACTGTTTCCTCCACTGGGTGAAGCTTAGCTAAGGTTGGTACCTCAGTTGGAAAACACTGATTAATTCTGGCTGAAACTTTCCTCTTGGAGGCTTTGGGTTCCCAATCCAGAACTAGCAAAACCAACTGCTATACCAAAGCCAGCAGTCTCAGGTTATCTAACCCTACAAAATGAGCAATGCACATCTGGCTACTTCAACGTTCCCAGGCACTCCAAGGCCCTTGCAAGCCGTGTAGCTTCCTCTCCAAGAATAGGCTGCACTCAAGCAGGACCAAAGGCACCTCCGAGAACGGCTTTTATTGTTGTTCTAACTACCCAAGTAGGATGTGCTTTACTGTTCCTCTGATGAAGTTGGACCTCACATCCTGGAAGCACCATGTAGAAATATGTTCGTTTCAAAGGACCACTTCTGTTTTATTAGTCACATTATTACCTTTATTAAAATGTGAGAGGCATTTTGTCACCAGGTAAGATTTAAAATAGAGTGTAACATATACACCCTATATATAAACTAGAGTGTATGTGTATATATAAAGTGGTTGCCTTAAAAATATTTAAATTAAGGCCAGAATTACCAGCTCTATCCTGAAATAAAACAACTACTTCAACTTAAAGCCAATGAAAATAAGTCCTTGATGTGTATGGAGGAGTTCATTTTATGCAACTATTTCCCTCAAATGGCTACAGTATTTCCCATCCCCCAACTACTCCCACCACTCATTTTGCAATGTCGCCTAGCCTTCCACAAAGGGAGGTGTAAGAGAGGTCCATGCTCCCACCCTTAGAATCTGAACACAGAGTCACAAAAGCAACCTATGTTCCTCCTGAGCATAGGTCAGAAATGGCATTGCTGCTTCCATCTTGTTCTCCAGGGGACATCCATGAGAAGCTGTCACCTGAGAGGACAGACAGAGCTCCTGTAGCTGTCGACCCCATCGAGTTCCAGCCCACAGCCAGCATCAACTGTCGGCCACACAAGTGGGCCACCTTGGACTGCCCATCTCATTAAGCCTTTATATGACAGCAGCTCCAGCTGACATCTGACCACAACCACAGGAGACACCACAAAGCACCACCCAGATGAACCTTTCCCAAATTCCCGACCATGAGATCACCAAGAGAACGGAGCAGTTGTTGTCAGCTAATTTGGAGGCCCTTTGCTATGCAGCAATGGTGACCAGAACACCAACTATCTTGAGGAAAGTCTCCATAATCAAACGGAGGACATTTTTCAAATCTCGGAATTTAAAAAAAATTTTAAAACCCAGAAACATAGCATACAGATATAGCTGTCCCTCAGTATCTGCAGGTTCTGCATCCTCAGAGCCAGCTATCCTCGAATGGAAATGGTGGGGACTGTACTGAACACGTGCAGAGCTCCGTCAGGTCATTAGCCCCTGATGGAGTCACCGCACATATAAATACTACTTATAGTGCATTTGCACTGTGTTAGGCACTACCAGCAATCTAGAAAGGATTCAAAGTAATCCACGAGGATCTGCACACTTCAGGAAGGTAAGGTTTTGTTGTCTGTGGAGTCCTGAAATCAATTCCCTGCAGATCCAAGAGGAAACTTTACTTTAAAAATCAGGAAGGGGGCTGGAGCAGTGGCTCAACAGTTACGGCGCTTGCCTGGCATACGCAAGTATGCGAGTTCAGAAAACCCCAGCACCGTGTACACAGCAAAGTCTCAGAGCAGTGAAAGCCACATGAAAAACTAAACAAAAATTGTTTCTCTATGCCCTTTTCTCTTTAAAAAGAAAAAATAGGTGATTCCATGCAAGTAAGCACCTTTAAAAAAAAAAATTCAGGAAGGGCTTTTATTCTAGCTCTGTGACTCAAGACACATGCACAAGCAGAGCTGCCATACTGTGAGGTGGGTGAGGGACAGTCTTCGGGTCTTCACTGGAATTCAGGGTTAGGACCGTTGGAGATTCTCATAGACTCCACAGAGATTTAGGTGCAGAATCAGGTGAGAGGGACTGCACGCAAGCTTGGTGGGTTGAGGCAACCCGCATAGTACCAGATAGGCCTGGAGTGGGGAGAAGTGCAGAGATACAGTGGGACTGGATTTGCCACAGAGAACCTTGAGTTTGGAGAGAAACCTTGCACTTGGCTGGTCCTGGGATGCATGCCTCTGATCCATGCGGGCAGCACAGTGTTTCTTCGCTGATCACAAGGAGAAGGGGTGGCAGCCATCTGGAGCTGGTTGTCCAGCAAGGAGGAGTCAGGAGTGACTTTACAATCGCCCCAAGAGCCTGCAGTGGCCCTGAGGGTGAACCCAGCAGGATGGGTGTTAGATAGGACCTGACTTATTTAGCCCAGGGAGATTTGGGTAGGGGAGCCAAGGGAAGTCCAGCTCAAACCACATCCCACTTCCCACAGTCAGGTGGCTCACATCACAAGCTAAAGCTGGTTGAAAAATGCAGAGACAGCGGAGAAAATCTGGAGGGGCTATGCCTGTGACCAACAGAGTGCATCTTGTGACTACACTCTAGCATGGCAACTGGAATCCTAGGAAGATTCCTAATCCCAGGGGAGGTAGGCTAAGGCCAAGTCCTAGGGCTGTGTGTTAACCCCACCCCTTCAGGGCACCCTCCACCCAGAAAAGCCTGAGGCCAGACTAGACCCCAGCCCTACCATCCAGATCTCCACTCAGAATACTACAACGTCCCCCTCCCACCTAGAGACTGCACTAATAGACAGGAACTGCGCTAACAAAACCCAGGTGGCCAGTGAGCAGGGGCTCCCAAGGTATAAAGCAACAACCAGAGTGGAAGTAGTCCTAATTTTCCATTAAGAGCCTCCCACCTCCCCCTCTGTTTTCTGGTTCCTGTGTGTGTGAGAGAGAGAGAGAGAGAGAGAGAGAGAGATTGATTGATTTTGTGGTGCTAACTAGTCCAGTCAGGTTCATATTTTCTATTCTTCTTTTCTTTTTCTCCATCTTTATCATTTCATCATTTGTAATTATTTCTGCACGCCTGGCCTTTAGAAGGTGCGATGTTTGATCAGCATATTTTGCTTTGGTTTTTGCATGGTTTCTCATTAGTCTCTCTCCCAAAGGTCCTTCTTTACTTCCCTTCTGATAACAATCAAATTCTATTGCTCTCTTTTTCACCCTCCTTTACTTACCTCTGTTTTTCTATCTTCCTATCTTATAACAACACACCCAACAAAAAACCTGTCGTTTGCAACTACGCCTGTTATAGCTGTTGGTTACTCACCGTTTTCGCTGAAGGCACTGGCTGATCCTACTACTGCTATTACGGCAATTAACATGTTGTAGTCAATGTAGGAACCAAGTATTAAGTACAGAACTGTATATTGTTTGTATTGGCTGTTGGTATTGTTTGCTTCCCCATATTCCACGAGATGCTGAGAATTTATAGGGACACAAAAACTTAACAGGACAGGGATTCTGCTGCTGAACTTAACTCTCCTGACTGTACTCCAACTCAAAGAAGGGACTCAGGTCTTGTCCCTTGATATCTATCCATTTATCAAACCCAGAGAAAAACCTCAGAGCTAACAAGAAAACTACGTACTAAATTACACACACAAAGAAGAAAAGGAGCGCACTTGAGTTGAAGCACATGGAAAGACCTTCGAAAGTATGAGAAAATGGGCGGACAAATCTCCCTCCCCAAACCTGCAATCCCGCAACAAAGGCCCTCCCTAAGAGCGACGAGCAAGACAAACAGAAAGACCCTAACAAATGGCTTACCAAAATGCTCAGTGAACTAAAAGATTTAAGGAAGGAATTCCGAGAGTAATTACAGAGATGAAAGATCACGTGAACAAAGAAATAGAAATGGTGAAAAAAAGTCAAGCAGAACTCCTAGAAATGAAAAGATAAGATCAATCAAATTTCAAACTCACTTGATGGCATCACTAAAAATAAGATGGTGTAGAAAAAAGAACCATAATGCTTGAAGAATTTCAGGTACTGAAGGCAGGTTAGAGGATCTTGAACATGCAAAAGACAGTAAAGGGAAGAAAATTAAAGAACATGACACCAGTATATACAATATCTCTATGATAACTTCAAAAGACCTAATCGGAGAATCATGGGGGTAGAAGAGAACAGGGAGATACAAACTAAAGGCTTAAAACACGTTTTAATGAGATCTTTACAGAAAATTTCTCCCATGTTAGAAATGAGACATATGTTCTCATACAGGAAGCTTACAGAACCCCAAATGGACCCAACCAAATGAGAAACTCACTGAGACTTACTATAATCAAAATGCTCAGCACAGATAATAAGGAAAGAATATTAAAACTTGCAAGAGCGAAGTATCAGGTGACATTTAGAGGCAAACCAATAAGGAGCACATTTGATTTCTCAGCTCAGAACCTAAAAGCAAGGTGGGCCTGGAATGAGATATTTCAAACCCCAAAAGAAAATGACAGTCAGCTGAGGTTATTATACCCAGCAAAACTAAGCTTCAAATTTGAGGGGGAAATAAAAACATTCCATGACAAGAAAAAAAACTAAAAGAATTCATGTGTACCAAACCAAACCAGTACTACGAAGAATACTGAAAGACAAACTTTACACAGAGAAAAGAAAGAACAATTCCTAAAGCCTGCAAGCAGACGTTGTTTTAATAAAAGAATAACCCACTAGGGACTGGAGCAGTGGCCCAGTGGTTACAGTGTTTACCTGGCATGCACGAGGATGCAGGTTCAAACCCCAGCACCACGTACACAACAAAGTGTCAGAGCAACAAAAACCACATGAAAAACTAAATAAAATTGATTCACGCTCTCTCTCACTGCTCCTCTCTTAAAAAAAAAAAAAAAGTATAACTCACTAAATGAAAATCAAAAAGGGATAAAATTCAAAGTACCAAAATGGCAGGAAACCATATACACATATCCATAACTAACCCTGAATATTAACAGACTCACCACCTATGAAAAGATACAAATTAGCAGAATGGATCAAAAAACAGACTCTAACCATATGCTGCTTACAACAAGCTCACCTTTTAGGAAAAGACACCCACAGGCTGAAGGTAAAAGGTTGGCAAAAAACATTTCAGGCTTATGGCCCAAGGAAACAAGCAGATGTTGCCATTCTCATATCTGACCATGTAGATTTCAAGCAAAAATTAATCAAAAGAGACAAAGATGGCCACTACATCTTAAGAAAGAGAACAATTCAACAAGAAGATATAACCATAGTAAATATTTATGTCTCAAATGTCAACATACCCAACTATATGGATAAAACACTCCATGACATCAAATTCCACATAGACCCCAACACAATAATCCTGGGGTATTTCAATACATCCTTAACACCAATAAGACAGGCCATCTAAACAAAAAGTCAATAAAGATATCACCAAATTAATACTATAAGGCAAATGGACCTAACAAACATTTACAGAATATTCCATCGTAAAACAGCTGAATTTAACTTCTTCTTAGCTGTGCATGAACTTTTCCCAAAATTGATCATATTCTTTTTTTTTAAATCTTCATTTTTTGTTTTTTGTTTTTTTTTAAGAGAGAAGGACAGTGAGAGAGCGTGCGAGTGACAGAATCAATTTTTATTGAATTTTTCACATGGTTTTCGTTGCTCTGACACTTAGTTGTGTACGTGGGTGCTGGGGTTTGAACCCGTGTACTTGCGCATGCCATGCAAGCACTGTAACCACCAAGCCACCTCTCCAGCCCCTAAAATTGATCATATTCTAATCCATAAAGGAATTCTTAGCAAAACAAACAAAAAAATCCCCATAATGCATGTATCCTATCAGATCATAATGGAATGAAGCTAGAAATCAACAGCAAGAAAATTAACAAATTTCACATGAGCACATGGAGACTGAAAATACTTTCTTGAATGAAGAATGGATCAAAGAAGAAGTGAGAAGAGAAATCAAGCAATATTTAGAAATAAAGGAGAACAAAGATACAACGTATCAAAATTTCTGGGATAGTGTGAAAGCATTTCTAAGAGGAAAATTTATAGCATTGATTGCCTACACTAAAAATTAGAGAGATTCCAAAGAAAAATACTTACCTTAAATCCTTAGAAAAAGAATAACAAAACAATCCTCCAACCAGGAGAAGAAAAGAAATAATTAAGAACTGAATCAATGAAATTGAGAATTAAAGAATAATATAAAGAATCATCAGAATAAAGAGCTAGTTCTTTGAAAAGATAAATAAAATTCACAAACCCTTAGCCAATTTAATCAAAAGAAAGAAGGAGATGAAGCAAATTAATAAAGTCAGAGATGACAAGGGAGATATCACCATAGACCCTGCTGAAATCTACAGAATTATCAAAACCTATACTCCAATAAATTAGAAAGTCTGGAAGACATAGGTCATAGGTATACCTAAACTGGCCTATGACCTGCCTAAACTGAATCAGGAAGACACAGAAACCTTAAATAGACCAATAAAGCAATGAAGTCAAAATAGCAATTAAAAGCATCCCAAGAGGGAATTGGCCACAATAAATTATTATGATGTGTGCATGTATGAAAAGTGCAATAACAAAGCTCTTCATTATGTAAAACTATAATGTACCAATTTTTTTTTTTAAAGAACCCTCCCCCAAAAGAAAAGCCCAGGACTGAACAGATTCTCACCTGAGTTCTACCAGACCTTTACAAGAAGAATTAACACCACTCTTTCTGAAATTATTCCATGAAATTGGAAGGGATGGAACACTCCCAAATATTAGGCAACCATAACCTTGATACCAAAACCTGACAAAGATGTATCAAGGAAAGAAAACTGCAGACCAATATTCCTGAAGAACATAGATGAAAAATCCTAAATAAAATTTTAGCACTCCGTATTCAAAAACTTTCAAAAACTCAAAGATAATACACCATGATAAACTGAGTTTCATTCCAGGGACACAAGGCTGGTTCAACACATGCAAATCAATAATTGTGTTTCATCACTTAAACAGAATTAAAGACAAAAATCACACAATCATCCCAACAGATGCAGAAAAGACCTGCATCTATTTGATAAGACCTAATACCCAATTCATGTTAAAAACACTGGAGAAGATAGGGAATCAAAGGAACAATCTTAAAATTGTAAAGGCCACTTATGACAAACCCATAGCCAACATCAAACTAAATGGAGAAAAACTGAAAGCATTTCCACTAAATTCGGGAACAAGACAAGGTTGTTTACTCTAACCATTCCTATTCAATATAGTATTCAAAATATCAGCCAGACCAATCAGGCAAGAAAAGGAAATCAAAGGAACACAAATAGGTAAGGAAGAAGTCAAGCTATCTCTGTTCCCTGATGATATGCTCCTATATCTAGAAGATCCAAAGAACTCCAGCGGAAGACTTCTAGAACTTACAAATTTAGTAAAGTTGAGGATACAAGTTCAACACTCACAAATCAACAGTGTTCCTATACTCTAACAGTCAATCTGCTGAGGAAGAAATAAAGAAAACTATCCCATTTCACAATAACTTCAAAAATAAATAAATAAAAATGGCCATACTACCAAAAGATTCAATGCAAACCCCATCAAAATACCAATGACATTCTTCACAGATTTGGAAAACACAACTCTTAAATTCATTTGGAAAAAGAAGAGATCCAGAAGAGTTAAAGCAATATTAAGCAAGAAAAGTGATGCAGGAGGCATTACAATACCTGATCTGAAATTATACTACAAAGCACTAGTAACAAAAACAGCATGGTACTGGCATCAAACCAGTGAGGAAGAACAAGGGAATAGAAGACAGAGAGACAAATTCACAAACTTATAGCCTTCTGATATTCAACAAAGGAGGCCAAAATACATCTTGAAGGAAGGACAACCTTTTCAACAAACAGTGCTGGGAAAACTGGATAGCTTAACGGAAGGAAAAAAAGTGAAATCAGTTTCTTACCTATCACTATGCACAAAACTCTATAGAAATGGATCAAAAACTTAGGAATCAGACCAGAAACAGTACAACTGCTAGAAGAAAACATAGGGTCAACACTACATCATACAGGCACTGGAACCAACTTCCTTAACAAGACCTCCAAAGCGCAAGAAGTACAACCAAGAGTGAATAATGGGATGCAATTAAACTAAAAAGGTTCTGCACAGCCAAGAAAATGATTGAGACCACGAAAAGAGAACCTTCGGAACAGGAGAAAATCTCTGCCAGCTACACCTGATAGAGGACTAAAATCTAGAATAAACAAGGAACTCAAAAAACAAATAACCCAATCAACAAATGGGCAAAAGAACTAAAGAAACTTCTCAACAGAAGAAACACAAATACCAACAAAAACACAAAAAAATGTTCAACATCTCTAGCAATGAGAGATACAAATCAAAACATTAAGATTTCATCTTACTCCAATTAGAATGGCAAAGATCAAGATCATAAACAATAAATGCAGGCAAGGTTGCTGGGAGAAAGGAACACTTCTACACTGTTGGTGGGACTGCAGATTAATTTAACCACTTTGGAAAGCAGTACAGAGATCCCTCAAAAAAATCAGGGATGGATCATATGACCCAGCTCTCCCACTTCTATGTATCTTCCCAAAGGACCTAAAATTGGCATATTACAGCAGCACAGCCACATCGTTTATAGCAGCACAATTCATAATAGCTAAATTATGGAATCAGTCCAGATGCCTATCACTAGAAGGATGGATTAAGAAATTGTGGTATATACATATAAGAGTTCTACTCAGCTTTAAGAATGAAATTATGCTCTTCACTGGCAAATGGGTGGAAATGGAGAATATCATGCTAAGTGAAACTGGCCTGACTCAAACTCAGTTCTCTCATTTGTGGAAGCTAGAGTAAAATTAAAGGAACAGGGGAGGGAAGGATAGGATTGAATAAAGAACCATTTTAAAAATCAATACTTTCAAGAGTAAAATACTGGGCTGGAGCGGTGGCTCAGGGGTTTCGGCGCTTGCCTGGCAAGCACGAGGACCCGGGTTCAAACCCCAGCACCATGTACACAACTGAGTGTTGGAGCAACTGAGGCCATGTGAAAAACTAAATAAAGTTGTTTAAAAAAAAAAAAAAGTAAAATACTTTAACTAGTAGAGTAAAAAGGAGGGGAAAAGGGAGGAAGGATAGGAAAGGAGGAAAGAGAGGGTACAGATTGGGAGGGAAGTAAAAGGTATATTCTACACCTGTCAGCAGAAGAAAGTGATCATGGGATGGGAGTAGAGAAGAGAAGATGCTCAGCTGGGATACTGGCCAACTTATATTGTAGTGTTTGCATGCACGAATATGTAACAGCAAATCCCATCATTATGCACAACTTTTTTTTTTTAAAGGTAAGGAAAGTGAAAAACGAGAAACGACAGGGGTCAAATAAAAGCACCAAGCCGGGCACTGTTGCACATGCCTGTAGTCCTAGTGGCTTTAGAGGCTGAGGCAGGAGGATTGCAATTGTTTGTTTGTTTGTTTGTTTGTTTTAAAGAGAGAAGGACCATGAAAGACAGAGAGAAAGAGAGAATCAATTTTATTTAGTTTTTCATCTGGCTTTCGTTGCTCTGAAGAACTTTGTTGTGTACGTGGTGGTGCTAGGGTTTGAACCCACGTCCTCATGCATGCCAGGCAAGCACTGTAATTGCTGAGCTGCTGCTCCAGCCCCCTTTATGTACAACTTTAATGCAGCAATAAAAAAATAAATGAAATTCAGGAATGGACGAGGGGTGTAGTTCAGCGGTAGAGCATGCACAAAGCCCTTGGTTCCATCCCTAGCAAACACCCCACCTTCGCACAGGGGGAAAAAAATAAAAACCCTAAGCCCCCCCCCCTTGCAGGAAAAGTGAAGGAAAACCCTCTGTAGAAGGGATAAAAGTGATGGCTGTAAGCAAAGGAGAATATAAAGGGAAGAGTTGAGACAAACTGTACGAAAGTCCTCAGACAGAAACAAGGGTCTTGGTTAGGCAAATGAAACATTCCATAACTAAAACAACTTTTGTTCTATTCATCTGTCCACTCTATTTCCAATTTTTGAAGACTTATTTTTATATTTCCTGAATAAGTAGCATAGTTTAGTTTAGAAAATGTGGTTGACTCTGGGACACATTCATCCCCTTGGGGGTGTCTGTGGTCCAGGGTGGGGGCAAATCCATAGGGAGGCAGAAATGGACAGTCAAAGGAGGAACACCACTGATCACACTTGCCAATGTTTATCTTGACCTCTACCTTCTCCAATACAGACCTCTACTTTCTCCAGCCACTGCTCCATAGCCTGGCAGACAGTGCCAGACCACTCCCAAGTCTCAGGAGCTCACGGTGGCTTGGAGTTGCTCCATGCTGCCAAGAGGAACGGTTTAGTGCAAAATTCAGCCTCGGCAAGGAGGGGTACAAGAGGTGCACTCAGAGAGAACCAACCACATTTTATTTAAGTTCCTTTTTTATTTTCCTCCACACTGGCAAAAGTTCCGAGGGAGCTTAAAGTTCTGTAAACATTTTAACTATCCCTCCTTCCCCACCCCCCACTTTTGAATTTACAAAGCAAAGGAGAGGAGTCCCAAATTTTAATGGTTCTCCATCTCCTCATGCTATTTGATCCAAAAACTATATACAAGTTTGTAGCAGTCTCTGTATAGTTACTGTACATGTTTAGGAGGGAGGGAGGCAAGAAGGGATAGGGAGAATGATGATCCAAAGTAATAAAAATAGAAATCAAATATAATCCTCCAAAACCAAACTGCTCTCAGAGCAATTCCAGCCTTTTCCAGGCACAGATGACAGAAAGGAAAGGTGCTCCACCCAGCAGCCGCCCCACCATAGCACCTCTCACACAGGCACAGCCAGCACCGGCTCCCTCCAGGGTGCGACTTGCCATTCTGGGAGATGTTCTGTGGGGTGTGGTGGAGGCAGGAAGAGTGTTTGTTTATAAATAGAGCTCGAGTACAGTTCTACTTGAAGCGACAGGGCACCAGAAGCCAGGCCAGGCTTCTCCACCCCATCCTCGCCGCCCCCTCCATCCCACCGCTTCCTCCAGTGCAGTGGTTTCCATGGATGAAGGTCTTAAAGATGGTCAGGTTTTGTATGTTCTCTTTTCAGAAAAGGCAAGCAACCCGCTGTCCCAGAATCTTTAAACAAAACCTGTTCAGGACCACGGCAAGACACACACGCAATGCTCTGAGGAACCAGATGAAATTCCGGGCTTTTATCGGAAGCAAAAGTTTATCCCTATCCAAAATGAAATTATACAAATTCATACATATGGAAAAGATCCTAGCTGCCTCTTAAACGAGACAAATTTTCAGCAGAAGGGCCCAAAACAAACTGGTCCTAATCCTCTGAAGTAAAAATATTTATGGGAAAAAAAATCAGTTTTTGTAAGAAAGAAAATTAAGAATAAGTCCCTCTCCCAGGCCACAGGGTTTCCTTTGTCCAATCAGGGTGAAGTATGCCAGGGGAGAAGTCAGCTTGCTCAGAAGTCACTATCTAATGAAGAAAAACATGAATCCTTTCTCTGAAAGGATGTTCAGAAAGAACAGGCGAGGGGTGTGCAACATCAAACCAATCAACCTAACCTCCACCCACTGAGGGCCTCTGTGATGCAATCCGAAGTTAGCAGTGGCAATGCAACCTCCAGACTGGGAGAGCTCTGGCCGTCTCTGCCGGACACTTGAGTCACAGTCCATGAGGTGTTCTGTTGCCGGCCAATATCTGTTGGCCATGAACTCTCTTCATGATTGCACCAGTTAGACCTCGTGCCCTTATGGGGGGGTGAGGGAAGAAGAAGAAAAACAAAACAGAAGGGAAAAAGTGACAAGAGAAGTAAGCTGCTCTTGGCAGATCCCAACATACTCTCTGGGAAGCAGTAGATGAAATCACGGCACAGTGAAAATATGCTGCCAAGACCAGCCTTGCAGGGGAGCAATCCCACCTGCCACCCGACAGCATCTGGTCCACTTTTGTACAGTCTGAGATGCTCACCAACAAAAACGGTTTAAGGAATCTTGGACACAAAGGGCTAGAAGAAAAAGCCTGAGATGATCGGTTCTGTGATTTGTTGCAGAGTGATATAGAGTAAATGGTGAGTACGTGTTGTGTCCAAAGGTGGAGAATCCATGGTCAGCAGAGCGGAGAGGGAGGCAAGGGCCTGGCAGGTGCTCAGTAGTCGTCCAGAGTCTCTATTTCGCCCATGTTGAGTCGTTCTGATGATGCATTGACTGAAAACCCTGTGGGAAAAAAACTGACTGTGAGTGAACACTCCCAGACAACCAAGTGGCTGAAATTCTGGGCAGTGAGCTAGAATATGTCTATTTTTGAACATACTACACATGGGTAAAGGGAGACAGAGAAAGACAAGTGGACCAACAAAGGAATGGATGTTAGTTAGCCATATTTGATTAACCAAAGTGGAATCTGGGTTAGAAAAAGCAGCATTAGTATACCCAGGGGCCAAAAGCAGTGGTCACCAACACTAATGACACTTGAAAATCCAATGTCAGAAGTCACATGTAATGTTTTACCAAAATCCACAATCAAAGGTTGACAGAGATGATCATAAACTGGGCTTCCTTGGAGTTAGCAAATCCTAGCAAGCTTTCCAGTCCTTCCCCCTGCATAAATTCCCAATTTGCTGTTTGAAAACCAAAAAGCAAACAGATGATGCCTTCCATTCCAAAAGAAAAACCTGCCTCAGAAACACAAAACAGCTCATTTCATAGACTGGTCTATGTTCTGTTTGGCAGGTTTTGTTGGTATTAGATGAGTTTTTCATACCCTTTTTGGATCTTCAGTGTTCAAGTTTCCAAACAAACACACATTTGAAATGTTCCAATAACAAAAACACCTTGCACAATAAAAACAGCTTCATTAACTGATTAAAAAGTATCATGATTTGAAAAAATAAGCTTGCCTGTTGACTAACCACAGAAGCTATGATCCAAGCTGCTGACAATGCCTGACACAGTGGGAGGCTAGCACTCTAAACCCACCCCAAGAGCCCCTATCAACTATGTGCCTGTAACCTGCAAGACCTTCTTTTTCTTGAAAATAATGAAAAGTTAGTGTTCTTATTTTCGAAGTAGTGGTTCATTAGGTAAGTACATGAACCTAAAGACCAAAGAGCCTATGAAATGAGCTATTACTCTATGAAGAAAAAGGAAGGTTTTCTTCAATTTCACAAAAATCTTAAGAACATATGAAATATGATAGAAAACAATGAGCTACATGTAATGGAAGTAGAAATGTAATTAAAAAAATAAACTAACTTTATTTTAATCACACTAAAACAGGAATGGAAAAGTCTGTGGCAAAAATAAAAAGCTAATTATTTGATGCTATGTGTTGACTACCAAGCTAGGGTTAAAATACATGATCTTATTTAACTGTCTTTAAGGTGTACGCTCAGCCTCGCCGTCTAATCAAAGGGAAAGCTTAGGAACCCAGAGGCAAGGCAACACAAACACACAAGGATTACTCCACCATGCCTGGCTCTACTCACCACATCCTTACTAGGTCCAGCTCAGACTCATTCACATGATTTTTTTAAGGCTTGGGAGGATGTTTTTATAGTGAAAGTGTGATGGAGAGATGCACTATGTGTGTATATTAAAATCCAAATGCAGGCTGCTGGCTTACAACAGCCACCTGAGAGCTCTAAGAATTGTGACTAGAGGACTCTGAGGATTAAAATGAGGTGGGACTCCCTCTGCTGGTTGCTCTTTCAAAGGGTACTTATAGATCAAATTAAAATTCTTTTTCCCATTTTGTATATGGGAAATTTGAGACTGATGGGTACTTATTAAGCTTTCTCAATCTATTAATCTACAAGGAATATATAAATTAAAAAGTAATAAATGGACCGGGTATGGTGGCATAGACCTGTAATTCCAGTGGCTGGGGAGGCTGAGGCAAGATAATAAAAAATTCAACAACCCTCAGCAGGTTGGCAAGCTCCTGAGTGACTTAGCAAGACCCTGTTCTCAAAATTAAAAGGGGGGCCAAGCTCAGTGGTTTAAACCCTCATACAAAAAATTTTAAAAAAATTTTAAAAATGGCCCCAAAAAGTAATAAATGGAAGAGAGAGGCATGGGACAGATATCAGCAATTATCAGAGGAATTTTGCTAAGGATACTTAGTTGAGCAGTGAATTTTATGAAATGATCCATATGAAGGCTCACCTAAAGTGACTTTCTTCAAAACTCTGTTAAACTCTGATTCATTTTGTCTGTTTGCCTTTCCCTTCAAGATTTATAGATTCCTTAAACTCTACTCTAGAGGAAGACCTATCGATCTCTCACTCACTCCCCCTTTCCAAGGTCTACAGCTGCTATGCTCTAAATTTCTGAAATGCATCTAACTCTTCCCACCTCCAGTGCCAAGACCCTACTCTAGGTCACCATTATCTTTAATGGTCTGTGCTGCAGCCTCTTAACTAGTCAGCTTCCTGACTGGGCCAACATTACAAACTGCAATCTCTGCCAACAGACTCATTCTATTTTGCACAACATGGTTTTCCAACAGCCTAGTTTACACTGATAAATAGAAACTAATTTAAGTTTCATAACTGTTTGGCTAATTTACAAATCACAGGCAGGTTATAATGCTTGTTTTTTCTGAAACACCATTCCCATACTTCCTACCAGTCTTTCAAAGCCCCAATTCAAATGTCTCTTTTCCAGGAAGTTGCCTTATATGAAGACACCAGTCCTCAATGTTAGACAAGAACAGCTGTGCATAACACAGAGAAGTAGAAAGTAAATAGGCTGGCACTGAAACCCTAGCACCACCACAAGAGCTGCGATGCTGGAAAAAGTCCTAAATTTTCTGGGCCTTGATCTACTTACTGGGAGAACTAGGACATCACCTCACAATGCGGAATCATTCTGTTTTTAAGACACAGATAGTAGATACCAACAAATATTTGTTCTTTGAGCACCTGATCAGACTAATGACCTGCTTCCAACACAAATATGCAAAATAAATAGAATCAATTTTATTTTTTCATCTGGGTTTTGTTTTTCTAACACTTAAATGTAGTGTGTGATGCTGGGGACTGAACCTAGGTCCTTGCACATACCAGGCAAGTGCTCTACCACTGTTCTAAGTTCTTCCCCCTCTCCCCTCCCCGTGTGTGTATGTGTGTGTATATATATATATATATTTTAACAGTTTTCCATTATCATTATTTTTCAACTAAAAACTGAAAGGCCCTCCAGGGAAAGTCATATACTAAATATGAAACAATGCTTAAAGTTTAAAGTACAATTCAATGTAAGCAATTACTTTTCTTACTCCAACAGCACATGAGTCACAGCTCCTTGCTGAGCATAGAGATGCCCAATAAATACTACTATCTATTTTGAACGAGTTAAAAAATGAATCTTTACAAGAAACACCATGGAGACTCATGTGTAATCACTGGTATTGTCTGTACTCCTCACTGTCCAGCTGGGTTCTGGACCTGTGCTCACCTAATAAACTGGGATCTGCTCGGACCATCTTTTGCTTTTTCTTCTTCTTTCCACTTTGCACAGCCTCAAAGTTGGATTGTTGGTTGTTGCTTTGATTGGTCTGAAATACTGAATGGAGTGTACTGTGGTTCATCCCCCACACAGAGTCCTGTGAAATGAGACAGCATAACTATTTTACACAGTGGATGCTGATGTGACCCACCCCAAGATAATGACTGATTTGCCTTCATCTGATCAAACGTGAGTTTGAAAACAAAAGGCCTATCAAGGTTTGGGCATGGAGCCACCAGGTCCCTTGCTTGCTTTCTGACAGTCCACTTAAGTTAGATGACTCCACAAGCCTTTCCTGGGAACTCCAGGTCTTCACCCTGCTGTGCCAGCATAGCTGTTACAAATTCTCCAGCATATATGGAGTCTGTACCACCCACTATGAAATGAAATACACAACAAATAATCAATGTATACCCTTCACCTATCCAAAGCAGAAGCTCTTCCAGGACAGAAGACAGGCCAAAGACCAAACGGCAGCACATTACCAAGAAAAGGTTAATTAAAATCTTGTATACTGTTCTACCAGCAATCCCTGGAGGGATCTGGCTCCATATACATCCTATCAATGGGTTAGACTATGAGATAATCCACCAGCCCCCTTTGTACTTGCTGGACTTCCACCTTCTGATCTCAGCCTAGGTGGCTACTTTATAGACCCACGTACCTTCCACACTGTCGCCTGATGCCTTCTCTCAGGATTCCATTAACATACTGTTCCTAGTGTTGGTCCAGGACTGACACCTTTCACTTTTGCATTTACCACTAGCCCATCTTTGCAACTTGGGACTATAAATGCCTTGCCCTTCACTACATCTTCCACATTTCCAGAAGTGGTCTATAACAAATATTTAACATTTCTAGTAAAAGAACGATGGGATTTAAGGATATGAATATTTTTATGCCCCTCTCTGAGCCTTGCCGACATATCTTTCACAGTTGATCCTCAGATTTCATATTTGTGAATTCATTTGCTTGCTAAATTTTATCTGTAATCCTAAAATCAATACTCAAAGAATCACAGTAATTCAAGACAAGCACGTTCAGAGCAACAAAAAATGTGAGACCCTCAATCCCCAGCTCAACATATAGACAGGGAAACATCCTGCTTTCCTATAAACAAATAACTTTTTTTGTTCACTTTGTACTGTGTGTTTCACATTTTTGCACTTTTTGTTACCAATTTCAATGTTTGAAACATAATGCTAAGTGTAGATTAGTGTTCCTAAATGCAAGAAGGCTGTGCTGGACCTTCAGAGAAAATGTGTGCCAGCCAAGTCTCACCACAGGCTTGGCTTCCAGTGCTGCTAGCAGAATTAAACGTTAATGAGTCAACATAGATTAAATAAGTCATCTTTACATAGAAACACATACTAAACCAGAGTATGTATTGATTAGATGAAGAAAATAATATGACCAGAAGCTCACAGGAGCCTGATCTGTACATCCTTCAGGAACAATGCTTCAGTATTTACTGATTCAGCACTCAGTATGAATCAAGAAAAAAAAACAAAAAAACAACAAAAAAAACGGGGGGCTGGAGCGGTGGCTCAGCGGTTTCAGCACTTGCCTGGCAAGCATGAGGACCCGAGTTCAAACCCCAGCACCTCGTACACAACTAAGTGTTGGAGCAACGAAGGCCATGTGAAAAACTAAATAAAGTTGATTCTCTCTTTCTCTGTCTCTCTCACTGTCTTTCTCTCTTAAAAAACAAACAAACAAACAAAAACAGAAAAACAAAACATGGGACTGGGATGCCTGGTACAAAATAAATGGCTATATTTGTTAGCTGGGAAATTTGCAAAGGTCTCCAGATATACAATTTGAAAATGTGAAGTCTATACGTCCTCCCCTCACAAAAGCAGGGTGGGGTGAAAGAATCAATTTTATTGATTTATTTTCTGGCCCCTATTTCTCAGGCACTTAGTTGTGTATGTGGTGCTGGGGTTTGAATCTGGTCCTCATGCACACCAGGCAAGGGCTCCAACCACTGGACCACTGCTCCAGGTCAAGTCTACATATTTTAAAAAGCTTTGGTTACTGGATGTACAACAATGAAATCTTTGCCTTAATTTTCATTCAAAGGCTATTTAATACCTAACACAGGTAACTTTACAAGTTAAGTAACATTATACCTGTGGTGGTGGCGGCTGTTGCTGCTGTTGCTGCTGTTGCTGCTGCTGTTGCTGCTGCTGCTGCTGACGCTGCTGGCTGACTTTTTGTTTGGCACGGCGCTCAAGGAACTGCTTGGCAAATTCCTTGGCCTCAGAAGTATCTCCTAAATAGGCCCTGATATAATCATGGACCTCATAAGGAGATTCTACTTCTTTCAGGAAAGAAACAAACGTGGGCACTATAACATGGGAAGGCAGAAGAGATAAATTAGCGTGACAACGAGGTAATTATACATCACATAGGAAAAAATCAGTTTCAGGTTTTAATATACTGCCACATCTGGTACAGATGCTAATGACAGAAACTTGAAAGGTGTGTAGATATTATGTTAAATATTCTTTAATCTTTACATTTCTTGTAGGAATGAAAAATATACTACCATCACGGTGCCTCAAATTATGTGAAATGGCACAGCATCAAAGCCACGTCATGTGTGCTTAATTTCACTGTTATGACTGAGATAGTTACTTGACTAGCACTCAAATGATCTGGAGATTTATTCCTTCTTTAAATTCAACCAATATTCATTAAGTGCTAAGATGTGTGCCATGCACCACAACAAATACTAAAGACAAGCTATATTCTCCTGGAACTTGTAATCCACTGAGATATGTTTAGACAGAAATCAAATGGAAAATGTAAGTAGTGTGGTACTAGAGAAAAAGAACAAATACTAGTGTTAGACAGACATGGGTTTAAAACCTGACTCTGAAATCTGCTGGCTGTGTGACCTTGACCATTCTGAGCCTCTGTTTCCTAATTTATAAAATGGGGATAATATCACCTACCTTGTACAGGTAACTTTAAAAATAAACTGCAAAATTGAATAACTGGGATAACATTTTATTCCTAGATAGTGCCTAGCACATGGCAGGTGCTTAATGGATGGTAGTCATTATTATTTATGACTGTTTTCTCTGTAGACTTTCAGACCATCAGATATTGCTACAATTCTGCAGAGGAACCTTTTAATTTCTTTACTGCTGTTTTTAACAGACCTTAGCATTAGACCAGATATCAGAGGTGGACTAGTTCAACTCGTTCTATCAATTACAGGAATCTCTTCTATCATACACTGATTCATCCACTTTCAACATTTCACTCCCATCCATCTCAGAGTTCTCTAAACAGCTGACCATGAACAAGTTTTTCTTAAAATTGTGCTGAAATTTTTTCACTTCTACACAAAGTTATATCCACGCAAAATAAGCCTCCTTCCTCTACCACAATCCCTACCCCATCCCCAAAGATGGGAAGGGAATGATGTCACCTCACCTCAGTCCTCTTGCCAGGCTGACCTTAGTTACCCACATTACAGTTACCTTCTCTTGGATCTGATATAGCTTGGCAATGTCCCACATGAAATGAGCTGCAGGGAAGTATGACTTCTCTCTTGTACATCTTTAACACAGCCTAAGACGGCATCTACTTTTTGGCTATCACCCATAAGCTCACCTATCTGAGCTTAGTACTACAGAACTGTTTTCATAAGTAATACTACTAAAGGGGTCAAGTTCTTACAGCAGGTGCAGGACTTAACGCCGTAGATCTCATCTCCTAAGTTTTGGCCCACTCTTCCACTCTGCCAACCTCTTTGTGGGTCCTGCTCTGTCAGTTCACATGCTGGGATTCCCTCCCCAATTCTTACCATCCAAGTTATTTGCCGTATTAAGGGCATGAAGCATCTGTTCACACCACTGGGTAAATCCATCGTGGGCTTTATTTACTCCCTGAAAGAGCTTCAGCAGCTTTTCTTCTTCTTCTACTTTCTTATTCTGCCGGTTAGACACACCTACAGATTTACTAAAGCAAAACAATAGGGCGATATTATATTCCTAGAAACTTACTATGTGATTATACTATACAACACCATAAAAATAATGTCGTGGCGATGCTGGATGGCTGATCAGTAATCCAACTCTTGGCTTCAAAAACTATTTGGTTTAGATACCCCTTTAAATCTAGCCTCAGCTAATACATCCTAGTTGGTGAAAACAGGGCTTCCATGTAGAGAAAATGATGAAATTTTTCCTGTATCCTTAGGTAAGTTATTTCATTTTACTAAGCCTCAGTTTCCTCATCTGTAAAACAGTGCACAGTGCCTGGCAAAGATGCTCAATAAACTGACATATATTTATTGTCCTTTTCATAACATAGTATAGGCCCCTCAATCAAAAAGAATCTGACAACACTACCATTTATTAAGTAATTACAATGTGCCAGGCACTTTACTAACTACTTCACATGTATTCATTTGACCTTTACAACTATACCTATTAAGTTATTATTATCTTCATTTTACCGATGAGGGAACTGAGGCCCAAATAGGTTCCCTTGTGCCCAAGGTCACACAGCTAATAAGTGGTAGTACTAGAATATGAGTTCATGTATTTAAACACTAACACCCATGCTCATCTAATAACAATGTCTACTAAGGAAAGAAAGATGAAGAGGAAATCTAACTAATTTACCATAAAAATAACAGGTTTAAGGTCATTGCAGAGGTATTTGTAATACTCATTACAGTCCCCAAAACTTCAAGATAAAAATTGAGAAAAAAATGCTACGATAGCAAAAGTGGTAAGAATACCTTGGAGAAATGTTCAAAAATGAAAAAAAATTATACTATTCCTAATATTTAAGTAGTTACCAATGATAGGCAATGGACTAAGTGCTCAGCAGTAGAAGGAGCCCCAATAAACAATACAAATGTGCTTCTACGGGGAAGAAAGCAATCACCATAATTATGGCTCCTTGTAATTACAATTCATATTATGAACATATATTTTGATATACTTTATGAATTATAATTCATGTTCTTAGAGATAAAAACTCTAAGTAAAACCTATTCCCCCAACATCTCACACATCCACTGCCTTCACTTCCCAATCAATCAAGGTGCATGGGTGGCATCATTTGGAGCCCTACCTGAGACTGGCGTTGTTTTTATTTTTGTTTGTTGAATTTCTAGGTCCCACCTCTTTCACTGCATCATCCCAGAACCCCATGTTGGAGTTTTTAGTGTCGGCATTACTCCAGATACTACTGACTAGGTCAGATGCCCACTGGTTAGGAGGACCAGTATTTATAGAGCCCCAAACAGAATTCCCAATGCTGGTGTGCAGGTTGGAATGCTGTTAAAGAAAGAGAGAGAGAGAGAGAAAGAGAGAGAAAATGATTATGATTAGCAATATTTTAAAAAATGGAAAAGATAGCCCATGGTAGCCAGAAAAGATAACCTAACACCAGTCCATACAAGGACAGCTTAGGAAAATGAACCTACTGTGTTATTCCGGGCTCTGTTTGGTTGCTGGTGCTGCTGCTGCTGCTGCTGCTGCTGCTGCTGTTGCTGCTGCTGCTTCTGCATCTGCCTGGCCTCCTCCTGCTGGATCTCCAGAAGAGACTTTGTGGTACCTGCAGGTTTGCTGACGTTCCCCCAACCTGAGAGTTTCTGTTGCTGCTGCTGCTGCTGCTGCTGGAGAGCTTTCATCAATTCCCTCTGCTGGCGCCTTTGCTATTGCATAAGAACAGAAGCTGGCTCAGGATTCCTATTCTTAGCAAAGTTACAAATATCCAGCACACTAAACAAAACAGTAATATATATAGTGGCTAAAGAAAATCAACTTGAAGGGTAATTCTTTTGCTGCAAATAAAGGCATAAACGGCTAGAGGTACTAATAGGAGAACAAAAAGATCAAATGTAAAATTATGAGTAGACATTTTGGTTAAGCACAGAACCAAAATACTTGTGTTTATTTCCCAGAACCCCATCAAAATGT